>JACXSJ010001326.1:0-99157 GCA_014851325.1 Pentalonia nigronervosa
TAAAATGTGGTTGATTGACTTAACATTTTTAAATTTTCATCCGTACTAAATATTAAAATTCCCTTTTCCGCATTATTAACTTGTAAAAATGTATTACCTTCATTCGTTTTTACGTCCATGTCTTTCAAAATATCATGCACCTCTTGTTTACTACAAGGCAAATTTGGTCATAAAGATGCTCGAACTTGAAATATATTGTGTTTTATATATGTTATATATTTAGTTGTAATTGCATTTGTATTATTCTCCCGTAAATATGAATGTAATAACTTCGAAGGTGTTCACACATATTTTTAGTGGCTTTACGTTTCAAGTTATTGCTTATTATTTGACGTTTAATTTTATTTTCTTCGTCCGCATCGTGGTTATGTTCTAGATCGCAAGATGTCTACACGATATCGCGATTTTCCAATACTTTTAAATTGGCAGTGCATCCTCTTTTAGTACATTTATACCGATGTTGGCCATTTTGGAGGAGTTTATGAAAACTAAATTTGAATTTATTAACTATAAAAATTAATTTTCCCTTTTCACTTAACATTTTCTCAACATAATTCATTTTTACACACTCGCATGAACACAGCGTATCTACTAATAAAGTTTAATACATTGCAGTCGTAGTCATCAAATATTAACGATAAAATAAAAGTAGTCAATGATAATCGATTATTGTAGTAGATTACGACGATTAAGACGATAAGACTAAAATCAATAAATTTGTAATATAAATAGGTAGTATAGGTATATCCAGAGGTAGATTATATTAATTGAGTGCAAACAGCCAGGCTATATTAGGTTGACGTCGTAAAAGTAAACGCCTATAATATGAGAACCCCTGGTTAAAAAATAATATTTAACAATTTAAGGAGCCAATTCAAATATAAATTTTTCAGGAGCTAATTCAAGGATGGAATTTATATTTACCCAAAATTGAGAGCCAATTCAATGATCGCCATAATATTATGTTAATGGTTAGGCACCTATCACCACCTACCTACTTAGTAAAATGTTATTAAGACTATTAGCCAATATATATATATATTAATGAATTTGATTTTGCGTATAGCTAAAATTATTATGTATTTTTTGTTTGAAATAAATATCTGAAAATAACTATAATCTTAAATTAATATTTAAGTAATTAACCTCAAAATTTATTATTTTTTTACTCAGTATTTTCACACCAGTAATATTTATTGTCATATATTTACATGTATTTTACATGTTAAAAATGTGATGAAGAAATAAACACTCTTATTAGTTTAAATTTAAGTCATTGTAAATATTATCGTCAAGAATATGATGAGAAAGCGAAAACAGATGTGTGCATCCATTATTGGATATGGAAAGTTAGTATAAATAAAAATGCATAAAGTTAATTGTAGTAGATACAATTGTAGTTATACATGACTAAAATATAAAGCAAGTACGGTTTAAACGCAGAGTTATATTTTTCTGTTAAAACACTTTGATGATTTTTTCTTTTAATCAATAATAAATAAATTTTAAGATGACAAAATATAAACAACGTTAATATATTGACACGTCAATATACGTTAGGTACACATTTGATTATTACATGAAATTTTTAGGTATTTTTTTTTTTTTGTTCAGTAAAAAATATATTAGTGGAATATCCTAATACGCAAATTACAATAAATTTTCGATGTTTTGATAAATTATTATTTATAAATATGAAAAAATAGATGACAAAATATATAATATATTTAATATTATAATAAATAGTAAAGTATCAATTTTACAGTTGTAATTTTTTAACCATTATAACCCGTAATAATATAATTTGTTGGTTTTATAATAAACGTGTAAAGTCAATATAAGTATAAAATAAATCAGAAAACTGATAAAACATATTACTTTCTTAAAATAGTACATAATAGGTCACAAAATTAATATCTCATGATACGATTTATTCATAAACTTGAAATAAATATTAAATTATGTATTATTATTATTGATTGGATTTACAATATTATTCGGAATAAACATGATACGACATTATGTTTATTTAACAAAAGTTCTATTATATTAATGAGCCATTTTAAACAATACAATTATAACTGATTTTACAATGACGGACATGTTATACATTTTTTTTTCGGGTAAAAGATCATCTTCAAAAGTTAAATGTTGTTTTATCAATGAATTAGAAACTAAACACAAATGATACTTAAAATAGGTCAATCTCGAATTGTCTAGAGTAGTTTTGCAACTGTAAGATAAACTGGACCATATTTTAAGTGAATGTAAAATCATTCTCGGCGTCTTGACAAACAATTATTTTTTTTATGAACACTTAAAATTTGTACGCGCATACTGCATGTATATAAACGTATTATTTGTATTGCAAACAGTAAACTGTGCTTAATTTAAAATCGTTTTCCAAACTTGATGACTCAGAGTATTGACTCACTCTACCCTCGTTGTAACTTACTTTTTAGATTTTGATCGAAGCAAACATATATTAACTCAGAAACTAAAATAACAGCGACATAAAAATGTAAAAACTAGAATTTCGTATGAAATAATGTTGTTCTTTATTGTACACGCTAAAAACAATTAAAGTATTATAAAATATAATATGTATGAAAACATATATTTAAATTCGAATATTACGGTCTAATTCAAAAAACCAAACATAATAATATTATATCTTTACTGTGCTGGTGTTTAATGTAGGCAATTTGCAAAAGGTCGGAAAATGATATGTATTTTATATTTTGTTGTACATTCACCCAAACCATAGCATTGGTCGGACAATTATTACGAACCGTTAGCCCATAAACATTTTAGTGGCCTCCAATTTTTCATAAAACAGGAATTCACACAAATGAAAAATGAAAATAGGAAATGAAAGGAATACAGTTAAGTGTGTAAACCCATAATAATCGTAGAATCCGAACACTGATACCTAAAAATATCGTCAATATAATATTACACTCTAGTAAGTCTTATATTATACAATTTTCAACAACTCGTATAATCCGTAGACACGATAACAATATAATACACCCGTGCAACAATATCTTAATATCCCAACTTACATTTTCTCGAAAATCACAGTAACACACAGTTATAACAACATTTATAATTATTACATTTATTACAATCTGTTATTAAAAAGGTGTAGATAATTTAACATTTTTTTATGAATAAAAAACGAGTAAGTTATTTGGTGTGGTCGAAGAGAATACGTGCCACCGGAATGGTTACATGCGGTTATGGTTGTGGTAATCTTGACAACTGTCAACATTACTAAGTGACACTGCAGTCAAATTAAAATGTTAAAAGTAACACATTTAAGTAATCATTTATAAACTATGTTGAAAAAATACGAAAATATATTGCTATAAAAATCAAACGATAAGTCCAACATATACGTAAAAATAATATACCCTCACCACTGTTCTCTCGTAAAATACAAAAATGCCAACCGATAATACTATATGCTCATCTTAACATGGTGTCGTGACTTACTGATTATCTAACTATACCACTGATATACGACATGAAGTTTTGACAACGAGTGTTACCTCCAACCAAGTTCTCCAACCAGTCTTTATAAAATCCGTAGAGGCCATAATAATATAACAACATTATCTTAATATCCTAATTTATTTCTTGTCGAAAACCACCGGAATACACAATAATAACAATATTTATAATTCATATTATACTATTTTATCATCGGCATCGCATTTTAATGTCCACGTGGTATGTAGTGAGGCAGTTGAGTTTTGTGTTGTTTTTTTTTTTTAATTATTATTATAAATACTATAATTTATAAATAACAATAAACAATATAAGCACGCCGACTTTTATGGAACCAGGAATTTTATAACAAACTCTACTAAATTAAGACACTTTTGATCTCAAATCCATATTTCGCATCCTGTAACAAGAAGAGAACAAGCAATATGATCACGTATAAAAATTGGCCACACAGACATCACTCACGTACATTTAATGAAAAATAAATTAAGACCACATGCGAATTCTGCAACGTATCTCTAATATCCATAAAATACCTCCTCCTTTAATACCTATACTTAGTCTGAAAAGAAAAAAATCTTTCCACAGCCGACGAATATATTGTATCTATAAAAAATTATAATTTATTAATGTATTTCCTTAAAAAAACTAAGTTGTACAATCGAATTTAAAAACTCCACAAATTACATCATTCTCACTATTATTACTTTTACTTCTTTGTATGTTCATTACGATAAATGTATAATTATATTATTTTTATATAATGTAAATTATATTTTTTCCCCGACTAATGGCTTTAGTGATAAAGCCATATTAATAATAATAAAAACCATAAATAAATAAATAATATAAATTATACAATACCAGAACGGCAGAACTTTCGTACGGCACATACGATTTCATTGCATACTGTGTAGGTAATATCGTAAATTCGACAAGGTACATTTGAACATGGCTTTTAGACGATAAACCGACTTTGACATGCGTTCTTGGATGTGTGACTGGAAAACGGCTCTCTACGCAATCTTGATACATTAATGGTTCTTTATGATACATCGAGTTATTCGTTTAACGTCAAGCACTCATTATTTCGAAAAGTATTGAATTTTGTCAAAGATTTTTTTTAAAGTTTTTTTATATTGTTACAAAACAACATTTTTTCAAAGCAGAATATTTTTTTGATTATTTCGATACATAAAAGTAAGATCTCAGGCATGCAGTTTATGAGTTATAAGTATTTAAAGTATATATGAGCGGAGTGGAGTGGTACGCCGTTACCCCGCAAAATGTTGGTTCACTACTAACTTCGTTCTTCTTGACTTAAAATACTTATAACTTAGAAATTATACATTTGAAATTTGGTCTTATGTATCGAAATAATTAAAAAAAATATTTTGCTTTGAAATACGAAATCAAAACTGTACGCTGTCATTAAAAAAAATAAAACAACTTAAACAATTATAAAGGTTAAATTAAATATGAAAAAATATTATTTCTTTAAAAAAATGCTGTTTGTAATACAACTTGAAACCGTGTAAAAAAAAAAATCTTTGAAAAAAGTCAATACTTTTCGAAATATTCGACTGTTTTACGTTAAATGAATCACATAGTATATAGTGTTCTACGTTCGTATGCTAATAGTACTTTTACTTAGAACGATTTACGATCTGTGTGCACGTTCGGCAAAGCGTCAAAATACTCCTCTCCGGAGTGACCACTATGTATGCATATCGGATTTTCATAATTGAATATAATAATATCATATACGAAAAAGACACGGTGACCATCAATAATTATTTCCAAGTCGGTATAATATGCGTATCGTATATCGCGTATCGTTATCATCCCCTTCCACAGTTGTCGTGTATAAACACTTAAAAGGACGTGTTGTGAAAATTTCTTGTTTCCGTTCTACCATAACGTATAATGTAACACGGAAAATTATTGTACCTTTAGAATAATACATTTTATTCTCCTACGTTGTTTTTGATATTAGATTTAAGGTGGGTCAATTAAAAAAACAATGTTAAGATTAGCTCGTATTATCTAGCTATAGGGCACCGCGTAGTATTTTTATCGATATTTTGATTTTGAATTAATATAATATAGTTATGCATTTATGGCCTAAATAAACCTCTAAATTTAAATGTTTTTTTACATTTTCAAATGAGCATAAGTCGCTTCGAAATTAAAGCAATATATAAATCCTAAGCGGGGACCTCTATATAATATTCTTAACTTTAAATTTGATAACTGGTCAAATCACTCAAATATATTATTCGAAATGAAAGAGTAAAATGGATTGTGCTGAACGTACAATATGCTATAGGTATGTTATATGTATTAATAAAACGCAGACAACACGGACGGGTGGGTATAACATCTTCTCAGTTCGTTAACAATAATACATAAACACGTCCAACCAATAAAATGGTAAAGTGTGTTTGCAGTTTTCCATGCATTATGCGAAACGCGTTATTTATCATTGTCTTATTATTCAACAATTATTGAATATTTAGATCGACGACTTGTTGAGTTATTATAATGAGCGTACGTACATTTACTGTTCATTTTTTGTTTTTTTTTTTTTTTGATTAAATAAATTTTTGACACAATTTTTGACACAATATTTTAAAATTGTTTAAAATGTTTAATTATAAAATAATCATATATTACTCGATTTCTATTCGAGTTCTGTTATTTACCTGGATCTTTTATTCAAAAAACAAAAATCGTGGATATGTTCGTCAATTATTCCGTTATGATAATATGTTTTATGGAAAGTAATAAATTTAGAAGTGTGTTTGTGGATGCCGAAAGGTATATTGTCTCACTTATACCTGAATTGGTCTCCGACGTTATATCACGCAGCAGGCTGTACATTTTCAAATAATTTGTAGATAGTCAAATAATTTATACGTTGGAACCATGTTGGCAGGGGTAAATGCACACTCGTGATGTTGGGCAGACGTCCAAGAGATAGGGAGAGAGAGTGAAAGAAAGAGAGGTATGTGGGAACATATTCATATCATTAGTTTATCGATGATCAAATATAGAGGTAAATATATATTTTCGTATTTTAATCGTCATAAGAACATTTCGGTATTAATTTACTATTTAGAGTTTTAAAATGTGAAATAAAACATTTTATTTTGGAGAAAAAAAATTATATTAACAATAGGGAATTATAATTTAAAAATACTTTAAGACGCATTTTTACTCAAGTAATCGTAATCGTGCCTATACCATTTTATGGTGATATGAAATATTAAAATGCATAGTGATCTATAAATAAATATATACACCTCCAGTACTATATACTTTACTGTTTCCTATTTATCAAGTCTAATTTATTCATATTTTAATTTTGTATATTGTTCAATAATAATTTTGTATTTTTTCTTCAAGTTTTCGTAATAATCTATATATATATATATATATATAATTCAAATAACACTGACTGACTGATCGCTGTATCTCAAAAACTACGCAACGTACCGACTTAAAATTTGGAATGTAGGTTCTTCTCATATTTTCACCGTGCAATAAGGAGGGATTTTCAAAAATGTTGCGTTTTAGTGAAGTAATTAACAATTATAATTATTCACCGCCAATACGTATTGTGTGGCACGGCGGCCTGCGGGTCTCCAGCTACCTGCAACCTATAATTTTTGTTCGTTGTCGTCCGGTCGTCATGTAGATAAGAATAATTGTTCCGAGAAGTTTATCGATAAAAATAATCTTATGCATTGCTCGTACACCAATACACCTATCTTTATATATATATAAAAATAAGTGTATGTTTTGAATAAATTTTATAGCTCAAGATCCACCAAACCGATTTCGATAAAAATTTCAGGGTATATTAAGATTGATATGTAGATGGTTTCTGTGAAGTTTGTACGCTGTGCGATATGTGGTTTCGGAGTTATGGCCTCTTAGGTTAGTACGATGTTTCGCGCACGCGGTTTCGGCCAAAAATGTATAACAATTCATCATTTGAGAACGGCTGGGCCGATTTCGCTCAATTTTTTTTTCAATTGTTTGTAATTTCCAGGAGATAGTTTTTACGAAAGAAAATTTTAGAAAAACCCAATCCCGGGAGGTGCTCAAACAGGGATTTTGAGATTTACGATGGAAATATTTGTTTATAAATGGTTGCTATACCACCAATCTCTGTTTATTTATAAGATTGTCAATAGTTACACATTTTTGCCGGAGGTTTTCCGGGTAACGCCGGGTAATTCAGCTAGTTATTATAATATATCGTGACTACTGTACCCTGTTTATATCACCTAATAATTGTATGCATTGTGTATCGCACCTTTAACATTGACAAACAACCGTGCAAATATTATAAGTGATTTATTGGTTAAGGTTTCAACATCAATTATTATTACTTATTAGCCTACTTTTAGCTTAAATATAAAAGGAAACGGATTTACAATATTTGCGAGTATTTGAAATATTTTAATTAAGTTGATATTACTGAAAAATATACAAATAGCTTGAGTCTTTATTCAGTACTAGTTGAAGTAATTATGTGTCGGTGAAAATGGGGCACTCGGTTTGATTATCAGGTTTGCCTTACATGTGTCACATATTGGAGCCGGTTCGTTGACTATAAGAAAATAGTGGGTAAGATATGTGTGTTCTATTCTGGTTAGGGCGATGGTAACTTTGTCTCTTCTTTTTAGATTAAGGGAGGGGGGTTTCCATTTTCGGATGGAAGGTTTAATATTTCTTAGTTTGTTTGTGAGAAGTACTTTATTCCAAAAGTTTTGCCATGTTTCGTTGGCTATGTATTTGATAGTATTGTGGTCTTCTGAGGTAGTGGTTAGGTTATTTTTCATGGGTTGGTGAGATGTGACAGCTTTGTTCACAATTTGATTAGCTTTTTATTTTCTAAAATCCTGACATGAAAAGTGGTCCATATTAATGCGATTTATCGAATAGAAATTGATAACAGTTTGTGGGTGTGTTGCACAAGTACGTTTTTTAATTATGGATTTGTAATTAATTTTTAGGTACTCTTTGAGTCATTAATGATAATAAGGAGATTTGAATTCGAAAAAGAAGCTATTTTTTGAGCTTCTTAGATGCGGTATGTTTCAGCTGTATACATTCTAGTACTAGAGGGGAGTGAATATTCATAGTTTTCCTGGTCTGTGATACCGCGAAACCTACTCCTCTGTAGTTTTTAGACGTGTCAGTTTATATTCGTGTACTACAAGAATATTGTTAGAACAATATTTCTGAGAAGTAATTTCGAATAACTGTGTTGTGTTTATAAAGATCAGTAAGTTATGAGTTGATGTTTGGAGACCAAAGCTAGAGAGGAGAATAAACTTGTGTTTTGTTTAGTGTTTATGTTTGTAATCCAAAGTTTTGGCTGATATTTTTGAAGTTTTTGAAACTGGGCAAAGGTTTATGTAATGTAATTTTGGAGATGTTTTCTTGTAAATTGTTAATTTTTGTGATATATTTGAGTATGTGTTGTCGTTTTAATTACAGAAAGAGTTTTCCTGAAATGCACAAATTACTTTCTATGGGGCTTGTCCTGAAAACTCTAGTGGCCAAACGTTTATTATGTTTGAATGGGATTAATAGTATTAAATATGTTTTATTTTGCTGAATTATAAATTATGGATCTGTAGTCAATTAACAAAAGGATAAGTGATTTAAATAATATGATGAGACTTTTAGACTTTGACCCCGAAGTATTATTTCCTAGTATTTTAATAATTTTCATTTTTGATGTTTAAATTCTAGGTTAATTTTCAGTCAAAATGAAGGCCCAAAATATGGATATTAATTAAAAAGGCCAATTAAGAGTTCATGAAATGTGTTACTGGTATAGGATCTTTTTTCTTTTTGTTAAAAATAATACATTGCGTTTTAGAAGGATATAATGTAAATCCAGATTCAGACAACTATTTGGAAAGCGTATTGAGATATGACAAAAAAGTTGTAGAAACTGGCTAAAATATTTGATTTTTGAGCCACTGCAGTAAATATTTCAATCATATTTTAGTATGATTTTTTTAATGTCTAGATCTATTGTAATACGGTGTTGGTTGTTTCAGAATGCAGACCAAATATCTGTGTGTATTGAAGCTAATGCATCTAGTGTTCAATGATTATGTTTAAAATCACATTGTTCTTTGGCTAGGTGATTGTTTAATTCCAATATCGAAATTAAACGTTCGTTATTTATTTTTTCTAGTAGTTTGTTTAATTTAATAATTAGTGATATTAGTCAGTAGTTTTCGATCACAATTTTTTTTTGTTTGGTTTAGGAATAAGGACTACATTGACGTTTCGCCATTGGTTAAGAAAAATTCCTTAAATATTATATTTATTTCGTTAAAAACGAATAATTGTACCTTTTAGACGGTATAGTGCAAGGTTAGACGAAACATGTCATAAATTTCTCATTCCCGCGAAAATACAAAAAATATCATTCAATATTTCAATGTCATCTAAGATTTCACATTCGTAGTCATACCACTACAAGTAGAGGGGTAGTATCACGATCAAAAACAATATTATAATAGAGAAGAAAAATACGTGGGTAGGTACTGCTGGTGAAGTGGTTATACTCTGTAGAGTGACATTGCGCCACGCAATAGTATATATCGAAACACTCCGCCGGCTGTCGAATTTTGGCACGAACTCAGCGTCAGTCGAATTTTGATTTCGAATGATTTACGATAGGAAATCTTCGCCCTTCGTTTCGGACAACCGATTACGAGCCACTCTCGACATATATTTTTATCGTCGTGTCGGCCGCCCTATAATAACTCGTTCTCACCGAGAGTCGCTCTGGTGTTGATGAGTGTGACGTGCGCAAGGAAAATATTAAATTACGTTCCAAATTACTCGTTGAGCAGCTATAACAATATTGTACATACACACATATATACAGGATGATTCGCCGAGCATGTTCACCTTCCATTTTTCTCTGGATTCATTCAAATATTCTGATTTTCAGAATTTTTAAATACACCCAAAGCTTATTTTTTCAAATTCTTGAATTTTTTTGTACTACTTGAAGAGTATCATGCGGCTTTATATACTTCGGTTTTTTAAATAAGAACCTCATTCTCTTTTTTACTTTAAATTATTTAGTCAATAATTGTTTTGAATATTTTAATATACCTAATTCAACATTTTAATAAGTAATTTCTTAGTTATTAAAATGTTTGTACTAAGAATAATAGCCTTAAAAATAGTTTTACAAAAATGTAAAATATATTTACTATTGAATCTAGTATTTATTATACTTGAACTATTATTACAAATTACTAATGTTGATAGATTAATATTGATTACTAAAATTTTCAGATTTCTATATCTTCTAAATCTATTATCCCAGTAACCAATAACTCGAAAACTAACCGTTCGAATTTTTAATTAGGTATATAAAAATTTTTAGAAAATTCACGGCTAAATAATTTACAGTAGAAAACGAGGGAGTACCCACTCATTTGGAAAAAAGGTTTGTATCTCCACAGGACACTTCTTATGTGGAGCAAAAAATATGAAGATTTTAAATATATGGTCTTTAATCATATTTAAAAATTCTAATTTTTAATAATTGCGTTATTGAAGAAGACAAATTGGGGTGAATATGTTTGGTAAATCACAGTACACATAAAACTTGCATTACCGCAATAAAATACTAATTACTGATTTCTAGTATATGTACACACGGCGGTGGTTTATATAAAATCGTAAATTCGGACAAAAAAACTTGATCATTATTATTTAGAATTCTGAGTTGTTGGCTTAATACAACAGATATCGATAAAAAAAGAAAAAAAGAAATGTAACTCTTATACAATTATTATATGCTCAATAATTGTTTTTTTATAATATTCGGTCCGTGGCTAATAATATGGTTTATTATTAATATTTATGACAAACTATTTTTTTTTTTTTTTTTTATTAGAATTAAGGCTTCAACTACTGAGGTCATTAGTCTGTTTGTAGGTTTTTATTGTGGGTTGAGGAACGGTTGAGTTGGAACACGTTTTTTGTATGTGTGGCAAGGATTTGTTGCTAAAAACCCGGGTGGTCACCCATCCGAGAACTAGCAACACCGGCCGGTACGTACACTCAAGGCGTTTCCGCAGTTGAGCGTACGACCGCGCCACACTCTAATTCTGACAAACTATTAAACGAGTTTGAAATTTTAATATAATACACTCGTAAAAGTTAACACATGTGATTATTCAATCAGTGTTATCAAGAGTAGTAATAAGATAAAACAAAATAAAAATCATTATGTTTGAGGTTCAGTATTACATTATTTAAAACAATGATTAAGTAGATGTACAAATACATCACATAATATTATAATTTTAAAGTCATGTTTCACGCTAAAATGTGGATTTTATCTTAACGATTTAAGGACAAATTTGTTTTTTTGTTTTTGAGTTAAATCGATGCACCTAAACTATTAATTCGGGTTGTTTTCTTCTAATATCGCAACGAGAAATATGTTATGTGTTATGATAATTATGTTATTTGTATACACTATTACAAGCGTTTTAAATATTTTATTAAACACCATAGCCACACAGAAAAGTTGATAATGAAAATTTGATTGATTTGCTTTAATCTCTGCAGGGTATAACGCAGCAGTTTAAGGTATGCCTATATTGATATATTTATTAATAATAATGATGTAAGTCTTGGGGCGCTTGGGTTTCCAAATATTATATTATCCAAGCTTACTATTTTGACCTAGTTTCAGTATATTATTATATTATACTCACTTAAATGTGTAAAACAACACAGCAGCTGAACTTCGTGCTCTATACGACCTCGAGAAACTAATCAGTGTAGTGTAGTGTAGTGTCCTCTCTCGTTCGTACATTACGAGATTGATTGATAATTGATATTATAACGTCGTCGTTGTTGTGCGTGAAAATCGGGAGACGAAAGCTTGGTAAATAATTTTATTTTACGATTTGATGACCACGCGAATACGTTTTCGCAAATCGATTTCGTACATTGTTATTAGTATTATGTGCTGCAGTTGTTTGTAAACATTAAATAATATGTATCAATTTAAAACGATAAACGAAACGAATGGCCTACAACGGTGATCGTATAACTTGTGTGTGGTTAGATTATTGTAAATATATTTTTAAAACGTCGAATGGATTTTTCTCTCGAATTTTTCCGTAAGTTAGGCCCGGCACGAGACTATTTTTGGCAAAGAGCCTGTGCTGACATGTAATGATGTAATATAAAGTTTCCTTATTTTGGGTTTTATTATTTTGAATTGCTTTTCGAGCAGTGTAATCTAAAACTCTAATCTTATATCGGTACTGCTGCTGCTGCTGCCACTGCTTCTGCAGGATTGTGTACCCGGACGGATGTTTAATTAGTAATTTAATTTCTTAAGTGTTCGTATCAAAATAAGTTGCTGGATTTCATATTGTCATCGAATAGTTTCTAAAACAAAATATTTTTCAGTCTAATGTGCATTTAAAATGTAAGATATTATTGCATTTTGTGAGTTTCCCACATTTATTGTTATATTCAAGTAATATAATATTAATATATATGACACACACGCGTCTACTCACAGTTATTGTTTTGCAAGAATATCTTATCATACAGTAAACAGTTGCTAAACTGAATAGTTTTAATTAAGACCATATAAAAACAATAAACCTGTAAAGTGCATTTGTTTAGTCTTTTTAACACAAGATTTATTAAAATATAGACTTTACATATTATGGCAGATGATTTGAATAAAAAAAAAAATGTCATATAACTTTGATTGAACTGTTTTCAGATATTATATTATTTAAATTTGCGTTTTTGTGGATAGTGTTTATTTTTCATTACTCTCGAACGGCCTTGAATACTTTGCATGACTTTGTTCAACTTGCATGCTACTCGTATGAGTTTATTTGCATTCTTTTGCTTATATTTTGTGTTATAATAATTAGTGTTGAAAAAAATTCCTCTATCAAACCTTAACAATCTACCGCATCTTAAAAAAAAAAAAAAGATAAAGATAAATACCGGTAAACATAAAATTATAACAATTTGGGATAACCATTACCAGTGACTTTCTGGCTGTCACTATTCGTATCATTAAACTTATCACACGCGAAAATGATAGAAGTATCCCCACAAATGTTTCCCCTAATGACTACATTAATAATGAAATTAATAAGAGTTTGAATCAAATCACAAGAAAAATATAAACAAGATGCTAACTAAAAGTGTATTAGAGAGTGGCTAAAAATTAAATTATTTAATTAAGAGTAATAAAAAAATATTCTGGTTTTAAATTCCAGTAACTTACGTAAGAACAATTTCAAAACATCTTCAGCGATTCCTCTTTCTCTATCTTTCTCCTCCTCTCTATCTTATAAAAAAGAAAGAAAAAAAACGATACACATTTTCGATTATGCAAATATTCACTGACAATAATATTGTAATTGATGACGATTCTTACTCTGATATTTTAATTTATAACCAAAACCAAACATTTGATGTCATTAACCCTAACTCTATTAATCATAAACAGAATTCAAAGTGGCAAAATACTATTACCAATAAAATCCAGGAATGCATATTAATAGATAAGAATGTACACCCTTAGAATATCATTTTAATTTGTCCGTTAATCATTTTACGTTAGAAGGCGATCTCAATTCCAAGCATGTTGAATTGGGATGTCACTCAAGTTCTCCCAAAGGAAATTATTTACGAAATGTGACGAATTAAAAAAAGTGATCCAATCATGTCCCCACCAGGTTCAATATATTGAACGAATTCCCTAAGAAAGCGCCCAGATAATTTAGACATTATATTTGTTTTAAAATACCGAATCATCTACATGAATGGGCAGAAAATCTCCATAATCCACTGTCGGATCATTCACCAGTTATCTTAATCCTTACTACTCTAAACCATTAGACAAAATAATCAATTATTCATTAAATAATAAATTAAATGGGAGCATTTTTAGTATTATATCATTACCGAAAAAAATGTATCTACGACATTATGATAAAAATTAAATTTTTTAATTCTAACTTGTACATTTAATATAAAAATTTATATAATTCATATTATTTTATTTAAAAATAATGTCGATTTTTTCTAAAATTTAGCTTAAGATTTTTGATTTGGTCTAACTTATCAGAACAGTTTTTTATAGCCAAACATTAAAGGGATACATTTTAAAATTGAATATAAAGTAGACTTGTAGTCTACTTAAATCTCCTTTTATGAAACTTATTACAATAATATAAATTTTTATTGCTGATGTGTGTGATATTACTATTTATTTTAATTAAACTAATAAGGAAGAGGAGATGTTCACCTAGTTCCTTTTGTTTAGTTAATATATGACCTTTCCTGTTCAATATAAAATCTATAGTCCTACTAACATTTTTAGATTTCACCGATACCGGTTAATGACTGTTCATGTTTTAAATAACAAAAAAATGTTTATTTATTTCAATATTCATTGAAGTTCAATGAAGCAATGACATCTATAATACTTATAAAACTGTTTTAATAACTGCCTGCAGGTATGAGCAGCACTTACAGTACCTCGATAATGCATAATACAATACCGTTTATATCTTCTATCTCTGTAGGTTTTTCAAAATGCAGCTTGGGAAATCACGTAAGGACGATTTGTGCAGACTTACAATATTCAATAATATTTTTTGCATTCACTGAAAATGTCGATATGTCCAAATTTCAAATCTATCACATTCACATAGGAAAACACCGGATAGCAGTGTTGGACTCTAGCGATAAAAAAAAAATCTGAGACTTTCCGCCAACATGTCTTATCAAAATTATTCCAGTCACATAACAAAATGATTATCCCCTAAGCAGCTGACGAAATTGATAGATTACTTATCGATGACTATTCACTACATTGCCAATAACTTTTCTACTCAAAAGCTTCTCTCCCGGAGAGTTTTCAGTTCGGTACACTTGAGTTACAATCTATGAGATAGCTCACTAACACCACACCCCTCCCGTCTATTTACCTCATCCGAATACGCAATCATTCATCTGACACACATATTTAACGTACAAATTTATTTTTACTGTTTCGTATTACAATCCAATGGAAATTCTCAATCATATATGATTACAGAATTATAGTTATGTTTCCCAAATAATCTAATTTAAATTTTAGATAAAAAAAAAAATGCCTTATTGTAAGGATAATAAATTTAATATTTTATGATATAATTGTAGACATTTAGATAATTTAAACGTTTTCCATTATAAAATTAGATTTTGAGCGTAATATTGCAATATTGATCAATAATTTAGAAATAATAGTACTATATAATATTGCCGAAATTATTTTATTTTAGTTTTTTTCATGACTGGTGAAATTGAACAAAATTGTTTTCGGTTGAAATAACATGTTATGCATTGATGGTATTAGGGTGCAACATTTTCAAAATAAACGTTTGAATATGCAAGTCTAAAAATATAAACAAATTAACTACAATAAAAAAAAAAACTTAAAATTTGTTTTTAAATCTTTGGAAGCTGCAAAGTTTAATAAGTGTTCCATCGCAAAAATTTGAACTCAAAATACATTGTTTGTTTGGTCGAAAATCATAAACCTAAAATATTAAGATTCGTTCTATTTAGAAATATAGTCTGTTCGCACTATTAAAATGCATACTATTATGTACGCGTACAACATTATATTAGAATATTATTCAACTAATACGAATTAATACATTTTTTGATAAAAGTGAGTTTTTTTAATTCGATATTTTGTCAAGGCATTTTATGTCGATAAAATGAAATACAAATGTTTTTATAATAGAAATTAAGTGGGCGCAGTTTATTTCTTTTTTCAGAATCTCATTTATTATTGATTTACCCGAAACCTAATATGTTTATTTTAATATAAACTGAACGTTCCATTTCTAATACTTTCTAATGGACGGGTTTGTTCTGTCGAGCATCCAAATTGTAATTTACGTGTATTATTGTATAAAATTAGTCCACTAAACTGTTGTGGTACAGATTAAGTTTTATACACGAATATATGCGTGAAATAAAAATGTTTTGACGTCGGTTGACATTATTTTTTTTTTTTAGTTCACGAGGTTTAACGTTACTGAAAAATTACGTACTAAATAACACTAGTTGGCAGAGGTGTTTCAGGATAAGTCTCGACTGACCCTGTTGCCCGAGGCGGTTCAATATTATATAACAGCAGTGTGCCTATATACATAATATAATATTATGCAGTGTCAGCATGCAGGTGGGTAGTAATTTTTTTTTCTCCAAAATAAATATACAGTCAGCATAGGCGTTTTTGGCGCGGGAGGAGGAGGGTAGGGGAGGCGACGATCACAGACAGCGACCGAGAAAGAAAAAATAATAACAACAACAATAAACGGTAGTTTTTTATCATAATAATGCATTATTATTATGGACGAGAATAATATTATTATTAACAGAGTGTTAGCGATGATGCGGTAATGCACAATACGATTGACCATTTATAAATATGCACGCATGATGACGGGGACTTAAGTTAAAAACACGACCACGCCGATGAGGAGAGTTCCTCGGCAGAGAGTCGATGAGTTATTCCATAGTTATTCTAATATTCAATCGTGTCTGCTACTTATTTCCAAAAAAATTATATCTTCCAGGCGTGCATCTAAGGCAATAATAATTATAGCGACTAGCGAGAGACTATATATTAATATACGTGATTGTATACGTTTCAGAAAATTGCGGTCGACTCTAGAGTCATAATATTTATGATCGGCAAACGGCTAAACTTTTTTTTTCCTTTAATGGAGTGCCAACTCGAATGTGTTAAGCGTTTCCGAATATTTCATGGACTTTATCAATCAATGTATCGAGTGTTCCTTTCGGTTAGGTTTTGAAAACGTATTCTAAAGTATAAACAATTACAAAACCAAATTAGAAAATAATTTAAAGCACGATAATATACGGTTAGAATGTATAAATAAATGTGAACTATATTATCATAAATGCATATATGTATAATTATACATAGGTATTATTATTGATTGGATATTTTCAAGATATAGATCATTTTCGAACACGGAAAATCTTAAAACGAAAAACTGAGATGATTATGTGTTTTCATAATACGAGTCTTTTTATAGGATTAGATGCTTTCTCGATGAAAATTTATTAATGCATCTTTTTATCACTCTAAATGATGTGATCGAATTAAAAACATTATAAATCGTAAACAATTTTAATAACAATGAAATTGAGATAACTTATGGGAGTTAGCACAGATTGTAACTAAATATATAATAATTATGTGGCCTTAATGAAGCACTTAAACATCCATTCTTATTAGCTTATACTAGAACAAACTTAACGCAAATATAATAACAAACGAAAATTAAAAAAAGTAATAAAATCAGTCAATGGAGAATAGTTTTGTCTAAGAGTTGCTTCTAAAAAATTTTCAATTTATTTACAACATTATATTAGTCAAAAAAAAAGAGGAAGATATATATAATAAAATATTTTCTTTTTACATTAAGACTTAAGAGTATTAAAAATATAAACCTTTTAGAATTACTGAAATAGTATTATTTATTTTCTTTGATAAATTTACAATTCCATTTTAAAGATTATAAGATTATAATATAAGAGAACATTTTTTCTTTTTTTTTTTACTATGCAGATGTAATATTGATAATGCAATTTAGATGTAACTCAGTTATTTTTAAATATATCTGTGATTTAATTTCAAATATTTAACACTTGCACTAGTATTTTCTCAACTGTATTTTGTATTTTAACAATTTATGAGTCTGGGTTATTTCACATAATCACAATGACAGCAGGAATTTAAAATAAATAGCTCTACGATATGCTAGGAAAACGTAAAAAGACTTCGTTAACATAAACTGAAAACCAGTAGAGTTTATATATTGTACATTATTACGTTTTACTCTTCAAAAAATGTACAGTATAATATCGAGTACGCAGGAATTTAAAAAGGTACTTGGAAAACTCTGTCGTTTTATTTAAATTACAATTAACTTACTTTTTCATTTTAAATGCAGTAAATTATTCAAACATATTACCTAGGTACTCAAATGCAATTTGTTGACATTATAATACAGTTCAACGAATTCATAGTGGCTTTTAACATGTTTAAGTTTTGTTAAGTACAATGGAATTCAAGCACAGGACTAGTTAAGTTTAAAGCTAAACATTTTTTTATAAACCATTTGATGTTTATAAGTACCATAAAAAACAAAGATATAACTCCACGTTTCAGTAATTTTTAGGTAGTTTTAAGTAATTAACACATTTATATATACATAAATAACTGCAATTTAACACATTATCAATAGCATGATTTTAATATTTAATAAATTAACATTAATAGTATTCATTTTTTAATACTTAATAAATGAAATATTTATATTAATATCTTATTAATGATTTAATTAAATTTTTATGAGTTAAAAATTATTTAATACTATAATTATTTATATTGTTCTTATTGATATTTCAAATATAACTTGTATTAAATTATATTAATGTATTTTGTATAATTTATTTAAAAACACAAAGTGCCATAAATTAAAGAATACGTAAATATTAAAATACTAAATACATATGTAATTTTTAATGATGTTACATCAATAAAGAACTATCTTTTGAAGATTTTCGCCGCTTAAAATTTACATCAAAACAAAAATAGCGTCGGCAAAATAATAATTATCTCAATAATTTTCATCAAGATCTAAAATTAATTTTATGAATGACCATTTTTCAATAACACTGATAAGTCACAAACTCATATCATTAATATTTCTGACAAAAACCGCGATGGTTACGACGGGAGTCCACAATGAACAATATCAAAATGTTTATATTGTCAAAAGGGAAGTGTTTTTTTTTTTATATACTCACATAATATTACGTACGTATATCGTATAATGTCGTATTTACCTATATCGTTTTTGTAGTCATTATATTATAGTAGGTACCGTCGCCTATTGCAATATTTACAAAAACTCATTTTGTTGAAAGTATTACCGTAGGTATTTATTTTATTCGTACCAACGCCAAGTACAAGTACACTTGTACAGGTGTTAAATATTGTAGCTTATCCGATGCGAACGTTTCGGAATAAATGTTTGAATCACTTAACCCGACGGAATCGAAGAAACCCGCCGCAGAATCGTCTCGGCCAACTGCATAATATTGTAGAATCCGTAGTAGTAATTTTATTTTATTTTCACTGGAAATAAAAATATTCGAATAGGAACCGGCGATATTATTATTGTATGGGTGTACACTCCGTGCGGGGAAACACGTTTAGCGATGCACGTCGTATCGTTCGATATCACTGAATGTTACATTTCTTTCCATCCCCAGCACGAATATTATAATAAGTTTTTATCACTTGGACTTATTCTTTCTCGTCCGGTCGAACGTTTGGCGAGCGTCTTTAGCATAATCCGGCAATGTCTGTCGTTTTTAATATTTTCGAATTAGGCTTATCAGCTGCAATGGAAACAAGAGTAGTACCTATATCATATACAGTAAAACCTCTCTATAACGGAATCGCTTGGGATCAGATATTTTTCCATTATAAAAAGTTTTCCGTCATAGAGAGTTGGAAAAAAAAATTAAGTTTCAAGATTGTATGTATGAATGTATGTGTTAATAAAATTATATTTTAGGTAAATACTTCGTACAACATAAATTTATACAGTAAAATTATAATGTATGACTTAATATTTAAATGTGTTTGTGTATAATACTAAAGAACTAAAACTAAGAACTAAAAAAAAAAACATTTTAAATATATAGTAATACATTTTTACCTTTTTTATAATTTAGAAAAATAGTTTTTAATATTTAATTCCTTTTTGTGATTAAGAGTAGCACGTTCAACACATTTTCGGGCTTTGGTTGTAAGTTCTAATAGATTTGAATTTGAAATCGTGGTTGAAAACTTTTGTAATTCTTTTAAATATGAGATTGCAGTTTTAAAATCTTTTATTTTTGGCTCATCGTTGGTCTCACTGTAATTATCATCGTCGTCGTTTTCTACTTCTTCCTCTTCTTCTAAAAAAGACGCCTGCCAAATCGTAAGTTTGATGCGTTTCTAATTTACTGTTAATTGAAACGAAATCTTCTATATCAACATTGACTGTAACGCATTCCTCATTGATTTCTTTCAAATTATTTTCTGGTAAATCTGTATTGGTCTCTTCATTTGAAAAAACCCAGCTTTTCGAAAACAATTTTGCACACATTCAGGTTTTACATTATTGCAAGACAACGCTATCCAGTTGACTGCACCCCAGACACTTATTGATTTAGTGAATTGATGAGCTGAAGAACAATTATCTATCTTGCATAATAATGATCGTAGCAAAAACTTATGATAGGAAGACTTGAACATGTAAATCATTCCTTGTTCTATTGGTTAGGTAATTTATGTGGTATTTAGAGGCAACATAAGTATTTTCATATTAGATGGTTCGATCTTAAGGTAGCATGTAGCATTATCTAAGAATATCAGGACATATACGATACTGTCAAATGATATTTCAGGTAATGATAAAGTTTAGATTATCTAGTTATCAAATATATATGTAGTATGTTCTACTTAAATAATTGTTATTTATTTTTAAATAATTTTATTTTCCGTTTAACAGAGAATATTTTTACTAATCGGATCACGAAAATTCTCCGTTTCCGTTTTGTAGATGTTCCGTCATAGAGAGGTCAATTTCATATATTATTTGCGCCAGGATTATTAATATTTTCCGTTATAATAAGGATTCTGTTTAATAGGGGGTCCATTATAGAGAGGTTTTACTGTATATACAAATCATTGTTGGAACCAAATTATTTTTTTTAGAAATACACTCTAAACGTGTACAGTCAAAATAATATGAAAAATCAGGAAATCAAAATAATTATATAAATGTATTGAATTTACAGTTTTTTAAAAATGATCATTAAGTCATTGTTAGATTTTTAATCGGCTTAGAATTATATATAATTATTTAAAGAATTATTACAGTGCATTGCAATTATTATTTCAACCATTTCCGTCAATAATTTATTTTAAAAATTAAACATTCGAGTACAATGGCAAAAAATTAATATTTTCAATACATATATTTATTTGTGTAATCGTAAGCTGGTGATAGAAGACGGATCACTGTGTGTAAAGTATTATATTATAATCTCATAATATTGTAACAATAGCGCTTTATGATCAAAATATTAATATCATAAATTGTTTTTATAGTATTGCTGAAAAGAAAATTTTATGAAAAGGTATTAAAATTGATCCTTTAAATAAAACAGTAGATATCTGTTTCAAACCTTTGTAAAATAAATTATTGATATTATTTTAAATTTAATATGTAAAACAGATGTTATTAAAATTATAATATCTCTAAAAAAAACTGCGTAGTTTTGATTGTTTTTAAAATATTAGCAAATCAATAATGTATTGATGCTATTAAACAATCTTATATTACATTAACGGATTACTAAATCAAAAATACTATAAACAATGATATTATATTAATTAATTAAAAATAATATAAGTTTTTTACAAGGATACGCGTTGCAGAAGAAATAACATTTTTTTATTATCTAATAAAAAAAAAAAAACTGCAGTATAAAAAAAACTTGGAGGTACCTTTATTTTTTTTTTAAATGACGCAAACAAAAAATGTTTAATATATATACAGGCATCCAAGTTATTTTTGAATTGGCCTTAATACCGATATTCTTATTCTTTTAGAATTTTAAAAAACAAACAACAGTCCGTTTAGCATAAAAGGTCGACCTGAACATCAGTTGAAGTAATTGAACAAAATCACAAAAAAAGTTCTACATGTTTTATTCATTAAACTGACCACGCGAAAAATGTGATACACTCGATTTGAAAATTGTAATAAATATAAATACAGTAGACACCGTGATTTTTTTAGACCTCTGTTATATAATACTTTATAGAATATTATAAAATTCACTGAAAATGTTTTTAATAATGTTTCAAATTGATAAGTTAAATATAATCTCTGTGAATCATAGCCTTTCGTGTATTTAGTTGGTGCTTATACATATTATTTTTGAGTGTAAAATTAATAGCTTAAGATTTTACTGTATATAATGTTCTAATAATATTTACGACGCTAATAAATTATTTTTCAAACACTAATTAGGACACGTATTTTAATATTATATCTATTAAAAATCGCTTTGAGAATAATCAATATTATTTTCACATAATATACAAATAAAATTATAATATATCAATGTATATCCATTTTAATTTGATATAATAAAAAACACTGAGAATGTTTAAAGAATGTTTTTGATTTATGAATCAAATATATTCTACATAAAACATACCTTTTCATGTATTATCTGGTACTTACCCATATTATAATTTGAGTGTATATCCTAATCTCTAATAATATTTACATCGTTGAATGATTTTTCAAAGACGCGTATTATAAAATTATGTCTATTATAAATCACTTTGAGAACAATCAATATTATTTTCACATTATATGCAAATAACATTATAATACATCGATGCAAATTATTCGTTATAGTTAAACTATATAATTACGCGAGTGTATTGTTATATGATAGAACGTAACACAAATACGAATACAAATTTAATAATATGTGAAATCAATGAAACATATTAATAATTATTTGTGTTTGTGACATTTTAATATTATCGCATTTAAGATTTTAGACAAAACTATAATTTTATTATAAAACCTATAAAATATATATTTTGCATTTGCTTTTTATATTACGATGGTGTGGTACTTTTTACAGTTTTGGTTATGATACGGTTTATTAAATTCTTCTATTGTTCGAATTTATGTAATTTGTTTGATTTTTGTCATGTACATTAGTTACCTAATTAAATCACAGTGTATAGGTATAACCGATTCAAAGTATATTATACTTTTTACTATATTTATTACCAATTTATTTTATTTATTTTCAGGTATGAGAGCCGTATACAAAAAGTTTAAACATTCCGAATAAATGTTCATTACAATACTATAAATTTCGAGAAAATTAACTGAATGGTAAGAATATCTTTTAAAATTAAACCGAATACAAAGAACGATAGACAAATTCATTGGTTTGGTACGACAATATAAACATATATGATCAATAACATATTCAGTTGCAACACTATGTATTATTATATTTATAGTTTACACAGCTACAAAATTTTGGAGTATTTGGTTATATGAGGGAATGTGGACACCACATTAATAGTTCTTACAGATGACATATCATCTCCGAAATATTGAAAACATAAGATTGTCGGTTTCTTGAAAATGATTAAGTCGTTGTTACATTTTAATCGACTCAGAATACATTATGATTACAGCACATTTTCATATATTTAACCATTTTCATACTTATTTTAAAAATCAAACATTCAAACGCTGGAAAAATAACTGAACGGTATAAGAAATCAATAAGAATATTAATATAGAACCAAACCGAATACGAATGACGGACAAATCGATAATGAAGCTAATAATAACATAATATTATCATCATGTATAAGATGTATTAAAATGTAACTTAATTTTGGTCATGTTACTTTTAGTCCAGAGATTTGATTGCATTTTATCACGATAATTTAGACGTCTAGAATATAATATACTATCAGATCAGCGACACTACGTATTATTATATTAATATTATCTACGGTAGGTGTACTCATTTAACTACAAAACGAACGTCGGAACTGTATGTTTTGGTGATATTTACGAATTTGGATACAACATTAAAGGCAGTACTCGAATTGGAGGGGACGCAGAGGAAAACAGTATATATTCTTAAAAAAAAAAATATTTAATCGCACCCCTTCTCATTATATCTTAATCGATTGAAAATTTAAATCTTCAGGTATGCACATTTTTTTTGCACTCGTCTTGGATTTTTTTTTACCGATTCAAGCAATGATTAAAAGTCAATACCGATGATATTATGATATATTATCATCAGCTTCAAATGCAGGAATATCATATTTTTAACGAATGTGTTATTTGTTCACACGTCATCGGTTTTTTTACAATATATTATCCGACGACTGCTGTATAATATAACACACAAACATGTCAGACATGTTATACATGTATAATAACATGTCCCACTCAGTATATATAGTGATGCATATTATACACGTATAACAGTCGTGGTATCCCGCAAAGTCTCACTAATTTAAAATGGCGGAGTAATGCAATCCGATCTGCTACCCCATTGCTTTAAGACATAAATCCTATGGCGAGACACGCCAGTGTTGTAGTAGTAGTAATAGTAGTAATATAATACCGACGAGGAGAATAATGTTTTACAGTTCGCGAACGGTTGATACGATTACTGCTCGTACAGTTAAACATAATATATACGGGAGACCTATATTTCTATAATGCCTTACGGTTTTTATTTGATTAAATAATACGCGTTTGTAGTACCTGACCTATTTGAAATATGAGTACAACGATTGTCGTTGTCGAGTCGTAAGGCGTTGAACGTGTCAAGTCGTATCAACACGAGTAGGTATCATAGCAGGTAAGCGTTAATTCGAAAATCGGTTATATAGATCAAATGTAAAACGTAGTGCGAATAATCAGCCGACTTCGTGTATCGGACTAAATTGATCGACGACGTCTTGTCCGAGAGAAATTAAAACACGAGTCATACGCCTGTTAGAAATAATTACGATTGACCTAAAAATATTGATTAAAAGTAAGAGTAAAATATTTACAAGACTCTGGTGAGGTTATACCGACGTGTCAATGCTGTAAGTCATCCATCACAGTTTAAAACTCTGTCGGATGCAAGTGTATACAAAATGGGGTTAAATGGCTTTATTCGACATTGGTCATAGTTTCGTTTCACTTCATTAATGTGATCAAATTATACAATTTAATTTTTACAGTTTTAAGTAGATAGATGGAAATGGTATCAATAATGTAAAATATTAATGACCAGTGTGTTCGTTATTGAATTTGTTTTACCGACATATATCTACTAAAAACACATAATATTATATATATATATATATATATATATATATTGCAATCATTATAGCTGCATTTTTGAACTATGAATTATTCTCGTTCATTCAAAACTCAACCAATTTCGAAATGATATTTATTTTTTTAACATTACCTTCAATAAGTATCTCTAAAGAATTCATATTTACAAATTTAGAAAAAAAAATCAAAAATAATTTTTTTTATAATTTGTTGTTGTAAATTAAGGCAAACGCATTATTATTACATTGGTAAAAAACTACTAAAACATTCAATTATTTGAAATAGAGCTTCTGACTCTTTAACTAATCAATTAACATAGATACCTATCTACTGCGGTGTGGTATGTTAAGATGTTAAATAAGTCTCTTATTGGCAGATGATTACTCTGCAAACGAACAAAGATACTGAATTTGTCTACTAAAACTCTGATTATTATTCACCAAAGAATAAAAAACGATCAATTAAAAGTTTTGTAAAAAGCTTATCGTTAAGTACGTCCCATTACAGTGCTCGAGTTTAAATAACGCACAAAGAAAGAAACACAATAAAATTATTAATACCAATGCACAATCAAACTATAATAATATTACGCATGACACAATATTATTTATAACAATTTATTAATTCGACTATTAATACGTTTCACAAACTGTAGTTAAAATAGCGTATAAAGGCAAAGTGTTTTACAATTCGACCAGTACCTACGCAATTTATAAATTCAATTAATTTACCAAAAATAATCTTTCCAAAATCACGATTTTGCAGCGCGTCATCTGACTAACAGATTTTTATATAATATCGATTTAAAGACATGACGTTTTAACTAGAAATCTTTCGCCTCGGGTGTTTTTTATTAATAGCGTTCGTTCTACAACAGATTTCCGATGTGATTACCGTGGTCAAAATATAAAATTCCGAATCGGACACGTCGTCATGCTGTAAATTTCATTTAGGCGAAAGTCGCCTGCATGTGTACCTATACCGTATAGATTTTTTTTCGCCTTTGCCTTTCTCAAAATTTATGACTTCCCAAAAATTCCGAACGAACACGATGCTGTAGTATAATCTGCTAGGACGTTTTATGACTCAGATTTCGTGAAAACTATTCGCCCGCCTACGCGTACATCCGACGGGGTCTAATGAATTATTCGCATCGTCGATATTAAAAAAAAAAAAACAACAGCGATCGACGGGCTAGACAGCATACATTGATTATATTGACTGCAGCAGTTATATTCTCGAAAAATGGCTATAGTGAGATTTTGCCGAAAAATATTCGAAATCGGTAAAGTGCGCGTGTTTGAACGTGTTGAATTACAACCGAAGATATTATAATATACACAATCGCGTTTTCCATTTGGAACGACTGCTAACAATAAAAATTGATTTGAACATTATACTTCTAAAAAAAAAACGAATAAACGTCTTTGTTTATAGCAATAACACTTAAAAAAAAAGTGTTTAATAACATAATATATTATTTATAATATTTAAGCCGGACGCATTATTTACGTGGATAGTAGTATAGAGTAATATACATTTTAATAAATAAAAGTGTAAATATACATTAGATCATGACTTTTTAACATTAATATCGAAGATTTTATATTATGCTGTAAATCAAATAAAAAAAATTTCCCTTAACTGTAACAAAGAACTAAAAACTTCTCATGTTCTTACATTATACACAGTTTGCCGAGAAATCCGAGATTCAATTGTCAGAAATAATACGATTATAAACTGTCTGAGTCCACGATAACGTCGCCTTATGTTGAGAGCCTTAATTATGTCAAATCGAATTAGTTTAAAAGGAAACAAGAAATTAAATTTTTGTTGACACTTTTCCAACTGCTCGGTGTATACATCACTAAATTTCGTATAAAACTTTTTTACATGAATATAATAAACTTATAGTGAACCGTTCTATTTTTCCCGGCAGTACTTAACAGCAGGCACTTTGCAAAGTACTTTATACCTGAATAATTAGTGAACACAAAATTGTACGATATATGTTATTTTAGATGTATCTATATAAAAACACTTTATAAACTATATAAGTCATATAATTATTATTGTTGTATGCATATTACGATTTTTTAGTTAACTAAATCGAACTGCAGTCTTGTTAAGTATTTGAATATTTGTATTTAAATACTTTTTCGGTATCAAGTATTTTACCCTTATTTATTTATTATATATTTTAACGGGAAGAACCCTATAACAATTTGTATAATTGTACATATTTTACTTAAATCTACTTCAGAAAAAAAATCAATACAATAATAAACATTAATAAACACAATGACAATAATACGAATAATAATGTAAATAGTAACATAAAAGTAATAACAATAATAATTGCAACTTTAATCGTGTTGTAATAATAAAAATATATAATCTATGAAGAAGAAGTAATACTATAATGAAAAATAAATTTAAAAAAGATAATTTCACAAGTGGTTTTAATTATTTATATGTATATAAAATATTAAGATACAATTATTATTTAAAAAAAAACTAATAATATTGGATTCAAACTTGTATAATATTATAAGCACACCAAATTAAATGAAATATCAAATTTTAAATACGGCGTAATGTATAGGCATTTCTGATACATATAAATATTTATAAGTGGTTGCGTGTTTTTTGTGATTAATACTTCAATAATTAATTATGATTTAATTATGTTTATAAGTCATATGTTCCAGATATGAAAGTATTCCATACAATTTTACTTTAAGGTAAAAATAATACTATACCTATCTAAATTAAATAAAAAATTAAAAATTTACGTACTTTTAACTAAAAAAAAAATGTTGTATATCATAATTTAGTCAATAATATATGTTTTAAATACTGTTTAAATAGTTTTGAAAACTTATATAAATCATATTAATTATGTCGATTATTTCAAATGAATTAACTCTAATGTAACAAATCATCAGATGGTTATTAATAAAAATTTGTAAATATTTAAAGTATAGCAATATCTCATTATGATACAATAGATATTATTGAATAATTTTGAGATTAAATTAATTATAAATGTAAAAGTAAAAATAGCATATAACTTCGTAATCGTCATTAGTTTAAGCAAATAAAAAAATGTACTATATAAGATATTACTCTTATTAAAGTAAATTTGTGACGATTAATTGAATTAAAAGAAAGATGATTGATGCAAAAAATAACAACAATTGTAATGCATAATCGGTACGTTAATATTGTTGCTAAAGAACCTTCGATATTAAATACATATTTAACGGAATTTAAAACATATCTTGATTGAAATATTATATAACATTTAACAAAATAATAATATTAATAATAATACACAGTTTGATTTAACTTAAAAGGGGATTAAATGATTCAGTGTTTCGTAGTTATACCTATCTGTTTGATGCGTTTAGCAGTAATCAGAAGCTTTGATTTTTCATTGCGTAATTGGAATAAATACCTACCGTACTGGTACTTTAACTTTTTATGGGTATTTTATCTGCTGGATATAATATTATTGTATTTCATATACGACACGACGGCGCGCCGTCGTATTCATATGATATTGTACTCGTATTGCAGACAAATCGTTTTTATTCAAAACAAACACCTGACAAACCGTCATCGTCTCCTCATCGTAGACCGTATATAGTCATTATATTAAATTATTATTGGAAACAAAACATAATGCATGGTCGATTCGCTTCGTTCTCTTTAGTATAATATAATAATAAAATATCATTATATTTGTTTTAGTAAACTACGCATTAGGTCCCATGATGTGCATAAGGAGCTTATGCCCTCCGTCCAGAGTAAATGTAATTTTTCTTTAAATTCCTTTGAGGTCTTCCAAAAAAATAACTGTTTGTCAGGAAGAGGTTCGATGCCGTGATTGTCGCTTAAAGCATCCTCCAATAATTGTATTATATACTGTCATAATACTTCGATATTAAATTTATGTAGTTTTGTGTTTTTATATTATAATAATAATAATTCTTTATTTACGGAAATAATTTCCAATTACACTTTTTATACATATTATATAATATGATGTATACATAGTTATGAACTGATGTATCAAAATTATTGTATTAGTAACAAAATACATGAAAATAACGATCCAAAATCAACAGAAATTATTTTTTTTATAATTAACTCCAAGCGCATCGTCTAAAATCAAAACAACGGTAAATATTTATTTTTTGTGCTACTATTAAACCATTAAAGTATGCGATTTTAAAATTTAAACACAACAATAATACACGCATTTCATTATATGTTTTGCATATTATGATTGAAA
This sequence comes from Pentalonia nigronervosa, assembly GCA_014851325.1. NCBI lineage: Eukaryota > Metazoa > Arthropoda > Insecta > Hemiptera > Aphididae > Pentalonia > Pentalonia nigronervosa. The sequence goes on from JACXSJ010001326.1 coordinate 29,923, forward strand.
TCATTCACATGTTTTTTCCATAACTGTATTAATTATATAGCGATTTAGAATACTGAAAATTATTTAATCGGCATAAGATCAACCAAATCAACCATGATCACGATGATATCAAGATTGGAATTTATGTAGTTTTTATGCAAAAACGACTATCATAATGTTATAATGTACAATTCCGTGTTTATAAATATATGTATTATATTTATAAAGACATTTATTGCTTGTTCGTGTGAACATTGCATATTATACATTTAACACACATAATAACACTTTATAATATATATTATATAACATTCTTCTGAGGCTTTAAACTTAACGATATTATCGAATTTGCGTACATAGACGAAAAACAAAAAGCACTTTCGAAGCTTTTAATATGAATATGCAAATTCGGGCTTGAAATCCCGATTTCCGATCATAAACGTTTGCCCGAAATCGTTTTTAATATCACTGCGCGAAATTGATAAAAAAAAAAAAACTGCTTTCGCATTACACTTGCAATGTTAATGATGTTGTGAGTTTTCACTATTGCTAGTGAATAATAATGATTGCGATGATGGGGGCTGTATAATAGTTGTAATATTAATATAATACGAAAGAAAGTTCTAAAATGTTCGCCACAATCCCATGCGATATAGGTATTTTCTTTAACGACGAAAACCTGCGGCGAGGTTTTCTTTTTTTTATCATTTCGCTTTTCGTAGCAGAGGAAGGGCTGTTTTATGTGACCATTTTAGCACGCCAGTCGTAAACGCATTGGATATTTTTCTCTCGACCGGCTCACACCCTATTACGAACAATCCGGACTTTCACGTATTCGTATTTTTTTTTTTTTTAATAACATGTTTATAATATACCATGGAGATTACTGCTGCGGTGGTCTGAACTTTTGCACCTCCGCCACGGTGATTAACAATACGGCGGCGAACAAAAGTTTCCTCCGAAAGTATTCTAAAAAACATTACAAACAATCATCACTGCTATAATAAGATCAAATCCTCGATGTTTGATGTACATTTTTTGGGAGTATACATCAATTATATTTTTTCATTTTAATGCATCATCTATAGAGCGACTGTGGATTATAAAACGTAATATTTAGACATCATAATTTTTCTAGGTCATATAATATAATAATAATATGCCTACTTCCTTTTAAACCTCGATAAGATCGGCTCTTGAATAATACATGACATCTGTTTTCAATAATTACAATGTCCACTAGTAAGCATTTAATCTTTAAAAAACGATTTTATAAAAAACTACGCATCTTACAATATGGTTACACTTTTCTCAGCTATGCAATATCAATTGATATATATTTTCTAGCCATGTCACTTCTTATATTAATATTTTTGTGTGATTATGTTACACACTGTAATGATATTATCAAATGTACTCATTGTATTATATCACGTTATGCTTTTTTTTAAATAATTATAAAATAATATTAATACCTAATAATAATGGAATCAGACATTTCTACGAAATGATTGATTCGTGAAATGGAAATATTAAAGAAATCTTTCAGTATTTTTTTCCAACCCTAATTTAATCATTATAACCAGGGCTCAAGACTTCTATAATTTACATATTTATATATAACATGTTAAAATATTACAGAATAAGCTACAAATCCGTTCCATACTAAGATAAATACAACTTTAAAAGTTTTTAGTACATATTTTTGCATATTTTAGGGTTTTTTCATTGTTTCTTCTATTTTTATAACTATCGTGCTATTTTATGCATATAACTTGTTAATCTGAAAATGTAGTATCTATAAAGTAGTTTTTTGGTTTGTGCTAGTTATATAGGTTCACCTATTTACGGATAAATAAAGTTTATCGACACCACACGTCATTCGTTAAGTGATTTATATTTTATTGTCTACCTATAGATAAAAATATTACAGTAATATGGGAGAATATCATGTTTACTCTATCTCGTATCTAAATTGTTTTTTTTTTTTTAGAAAATACGTAGTGTAGAGTGTAAAGTCCTTATTATTTATTGTGAATTTAGTTTTTAGTAAGTCGTAGTGCGTTGACTAGTGATTGTGATCGTTTACGTTCGTGTAATCGTGCGTGTTATTTTAATTTGTGTTGTATTCTTTTGCTGTTCGATTTTTACAAATATTTTTAAATCATACCTAAAGAAAAAATATCGCTAGTTCAACGTTTAAGAAGCTATGTACGTGAATTTCGTGCGAACACGTTTTTATATGATTCCTCGATGTTTTTTTTTTTGTAAATACTGCGAAATTAAAGTTAATTTGAAAAAAAGATTCAACATAACACAATATCTAAAAACAGAAAAACAAACCAAAGCAATTAAACGCCTGCAGAAAAAAAACACAACAACTTCTTACAAATTTAAGTAAAAAATCATCTTTTGACAAAGATTTATGTCATACTTCATTATCTGCTAACATACTTTCAAATAATCAATTTTGTAATTTTTTGAAAACTTATACGGGAAAAAAAAATTCCAATTGAATCCACGATAAGGCAAGTCTATGTCAACGATTTATACATTGAAACAGTTGAATAAATAAAATCGGAAATCTTCAATAAAAACATGCGGATTACATTAACGAGATTACGGATATCGAGGGACGTTATGTTGTGAATGTTGTAGTAAGCACTTTGGAACTAGATAAACCAGAAAAACAATTGTTTAATAAATTGTGCAGAATTAGAAAAAAACAAACTTCTTAATAATAAGCAAACTGTTTGATGATTTCTTACGGTTAATTGGTAATCATCGTGATAACGTATTACTATTTTTAACTGACACAGCGCCGTCATGGTAAAATCAACTACAATGCTTAAAGCCCTATACTCTAAAATGATCCATGTTACTTGTGCTTCTCATGGTCTACATAGAGTGACAGAAGAAGTAATAGGTCAATTTAAATCAGTTGACAAAGTTATAACTATCGTAAAAAGACTTTTACGTAGAAAAGTTCCGAGTCTAGTTCAACTTTTCAAATCTAAAGCCCCTGAAATAAGTCTACCTCCAGAGCTTGTAATTATCTGTTGACGTACATTTATCAATGCAGGAAATTATTACCGTGATAATTCAAGCACAATTCGTTCTATTTTCGAATTACTTGACAATAACGATGCAGTCAGTATCAAAGAAATGAAAAAATATATCAATAAAAACGGAATAGGCGTAAATCTTATATTTATCAAATCAAATTTTTTGTCTCTTACTATATCTTTAAAAAAATTAAAAACACAAGGATTATTATAATATGACTGTATTGAAATATTTAATGATGTAGAAAAATCACTTGAAACTCTACGAGGTCCAGTTGGATTGAAAATACAGTCAAAATTAAAACAAGTTTTAGTAAAAATACTGGTCTATTACTTTTTAATAAAAAATGTCTAGAATTTTATTGGGTATAAGAGACATCGAAAAATTGATAGTTTTTCAAAGATATTTCCAATAGTGATGTTCCATACTTCAAGTTCGCCACTATCACATCGGTCGATGTAGGACGTTCATACTCAACGTACAAAATATTTCTAACCAATAATAGAAAATCGTTCTAATTTAAAAATATTCACAAACACATAATAATGCAGTGGAATTGTTAAGGTATAAAACAAATATATATATATATATATATATATACTTTCTTACTGACTTATTGCATTTTGCCAATTATGTTTACAGAATGAATAAATCATACATGTACAATAGTCAACAAAAAGAAGAAAACTTGAGAATATTTTTTTAGAGTTAGATCATATATAAATAAATATTTTTTTTTAGAATTAGAATTAATCAAAATAATTTTTTATTGAGCATATTATAATGCATATTTTACCATTTTTTAAGTCATATTATAGCGCATATTTTTCGATTTTATTTGTGCTTAAAGTCTCGAGTCCTGATTATAACTACACTCTTATTGTATTTGTTTATTTAATATATATCATCGTTATTGTCGTCATATCAATTACGATAAACATTTTAAGTACTATAATGAGTGCAATTATGGCGATCTGTCTGCGATAACAATGGAAACCAATCAATTTCTTAAGACATTCTATTGGATAACGTTAAGGCCGTATGGTTTCAGAATTCGACTATGTTATCTAAATATTTAATGATTATCAATTTAGAACAGCAATACAAAAATGTTTGTCATCGATCATAATATTTTTGAGATAGTACAAAATATCTAGATGTTGAAATATATTATTAATATAAATATGATATCGCATTTTTATTTGTGTTACATACAGAGGTCATAAAACTATAGTAAGACCATCAAACCATCTGGAAAAATACAGATATTTAGATGAACCACTGCAATTCTGTGATCTTCATAATACGATATTAATTGTGTATTATACATAATATAGGACTTAACATTTGCTTGCTTAATTTTTTTTTTTCGGAAATCATACGTCACTTATATACATTGTACCAAAAATATTGATTTGTTAAATACCGCACTCCGTACTTAGTATTTGTATTTCATAGTTAACAACATGTTAAATTTTCCATTGGATTCAAATATTGAGTTATACTCAAATTAAGTGCACGTTTTTGTGCGTTTTGCATTCAAAATTATTCTCAACAAGAAAACGTGAGCTTTTGATATTCTAATTAACGTAATATAGTTATATCAAATATAAAACGTGCTGTGAGATTTCGAATAATTTATTCTGATTATTCGGATTAATCAAATTATAATTTTATAGATAGCCCCAAAACATTTAAATATCGTTATGACCGTCGACCGATAGTTTTATTCAAAACACGTAAATCGAAAGTTGTAGCAGGTTGTTAATGCGTGTTAATTGTGTTAATTATTGTATTTTCTACATTTCGATTACTCATTGAAAGATAATAGTCGTAAATTAATACCAGCCGTGTTCACTGCAACACCTACAATGAATTGTTTTAACGAAAAACGACCTTTAGACAAAGTAAAAAGGTTTTTCTTTTATCAAGGATTTGGGTTTTTTTCTGTTGACAGATGTCAGAGTGCCCTTTTGTGTACTTATTAATTCCATAGCGAAGTTGGCTTTTCATTTACGCCATTATTATAACGGCTTAACATTTGAACACCTCAACTTCTGTCTCCTAAGATACAGTGACAAAAGATCGCCCAAAAAACGATTTTCGTCGTATTTTCCATTACACGGGTGTTTTCATATGTACTGAATTTCAGATTTAGGTACTTTCAATACTTACCTACCTATATACAAATGGGTAAATTTTGTAGGTGAAAAACCGTATGGGCCCGGTATGCGGTTAATACCCGAAAGCCAAACTGCGGGGCACCATAAAATCAGTTATAAGCTGAGCCTAAGATGGCAAACATGGTTTCGATCATAAATAATATTTGTTTCTCCGTCGCTGGCACATTGCCATTACCGTCACTGTTTTGTTTATAAACTGCTCCAGGCATTGAATAAAGGATAAAACGCAGATAGCAATAGGAACTTTTTACGGCTAAAAAGGGGATAGGTGTTAAAATCAACACATCCACCACCGCCACCACATGAACCTGAAATATATAATTCACGAGTGATGAGATATATTCTCGTTCGGTGTCTTTCACATTGTAAATGTCAATTTTATGTCCAGGCAGTAAAATAGTTCTCTTTTGATACTTCAAACACTAAAACACATGTGATACATAATATATATTTTTTATATTAAAAACGTGATACAATATATATAGGATCGTAGGGGTCTATAGATCGAAGGGGTAGGGTTGCAAATATATTCGTACCAGTATAATTTAGTACACGTAATCAATAAAATTATTAATATAATCTAATAATAATAGATAATTAACAATTTCGAGATGACCCTAACTCTTTTAAAAATTTAAATATAAAAAATCATTCAAACACAAATAAAAATTAATTGAAATAATAAAAAATAATACGCTAATCTCTTCTCTGAAAATCTAAAAATCTGTACGCCTCAGAATAAAATCATTATTTAATATTATTTATGTTTAGCTATATGCCAAACTGAGCATCTCTATAATATTATGTTTTTTTTGTTGACTTTACAAAAATAAGTTATGCACAGAGAGAGTGAGGGGATGAGAGAGAGATTTGAATTATTTTTATTTATTATGCATATTAAATAAACATGTCAATATTATTTTATATTTTTTAAAAACATTTTTATAGTAAAAATATAGAAGAACGAATAATCACTTATTTTGGTATTTATTAGGTTAAGATATTCTTAGCAAATTAACATTATTATCAAGTACCAACAGACAACACTACTTAACATTCTATTATAGTAATGTTATAAAACGAGAAAGGAATTAAAAGCTTTTTTTAGGAAATTAATCATCAGTTCTTCAGTTGTTACTGTTGAACTAATTTGGTGAATTTAATAAACAGGGAAATTTGTAAACACAAATTAATCAAATACCTTCCATCATTTAATATTCATCGCACATTTAACTTTACTATTTTTTTAATTTAAATACTTGTTCAAATATTTATATTTTTATCATAGCTTTATCATTTAATTTATCAGTTTCGAATTGTGTTTTTTTAAAGAAAATTTATTAAGTTTTATAAATATCTTATTTATAATTTTACATTTGGGATATGCAAGATATTTCATTAAATTTATAAAAAAAAAAACAAAAGTATACATTTGTACTAAAATACTTATTACTTTTTAAATTAATATCCTTACCTATTATTTTATACTTATAATACCAATTATTAATATCAATCAATTCACAAACCTCTATGAAATAAAAATATTTTTTTACAAGTGGCTCTTTGAAACTTAAAATATAAAAAATCTAATCTAATTATTTCTTATGGTATTATAGTGTACGGGAACAAAATACTAATAAAAACAAACCTGCCAAATTATAAACAGTAAATAATATGGTATGATTTTTTTTTAAATATTCCTTTTATAAATAATAGTAAATTAACAGCTATAACTATTCACAATTGTAAATTACTTTTACTTCCTTCCTTTCTCGTAGTCTATTAAAATAATGAGGAAATTCAATGTGACAGTTGCCTCAGTTGATAATAAAACAAAAATGCTATATTTCCTTTAATCGTTAATTTTAAAATTGTATTACGTTTTAATTTTCTTTTCTAGGCGATAATAACAAATGCCGTTCACAATTATTACATTATAATTCACCCTGGTTTGGTGTAATAGTTTCAATAGAAAAAAAAATATAAATAATGTAAAACATATGGCTCATTAATTATTTTGTGAATTTACAAGGCTTGTAAATTTTTTTGCTCTTTTTTTCTAATGACCGTTTTTATTGCTGCTTGTTAATGAATCAATAAAAAAAAAATTTCCAAAATATCATAGAAAGTTCTTGTCAACAGCTTTTATTATTTATTTTTTATCTACAATGTAGATTCTACTTACAGTCCCCCCTCCTTCCGACTAACGTTTTTAAATTATTGCAAACAATTGTAAATAATATTGTAAAATTCAATCCCCGATTTTGTAAATGTCCAATGCGAGTTCCAAAAATTTTCCACACTCAAACTGATCATATCATATGACACATAATATTATCAAATTTTTGGTATATTCGCTGATCGAATATTCCTAATAACTGTAAGAATGAAATTTTCCAAAATCACATGTGAGTATTGTCACAAGTTGACTGAGCTTAGTTATTTTTATGTTGTTCGTATCGTTCTCATCGTTTTTGTAGCATTCAAATTTTCAAATTTCGTTGATGAATATAGTACAACATCTTCTTAATTATGTTAATTTTTTTTTTTTAAATCTAAATATTATTGACAAAGTGTTCATTAAATTTAACTTAGCCATTATTATAGCTTTAAAACATATTTTATTACGGGACTTTTCTTAAAATAATTCGATAATCTTAACTTTTTTCGAGTAGTTATTTTTCTCGTTATACTTTGCTGCATTAAAAATGTCACCAGACAACATATAATTTAAATATTAAAAATACACAATTTGTTATACCTATATTTAATTATTAATTAGTCACTTATTTTTAGTTTTGGTTCTTGCTGACTGTTAACCTGCTATTCGCCAAATAACTCATCTAATAATCCAGTTTAACATACATTGACTTAAGCTTATTATTTTTTTGTGTTTAACTTATATATGGAGATAAAATATAAATTTTTAATTTTAATCGCGTGAGTCGTAACATAGTGATATAATAAAAACTACTTGTTTTGTAAATTTTAAAGGATACCTTTTACTTAAAAAAAAATTAGAAGTTTTCTACAAAAGAAAAATAAAAATATACAGCGTTTACAGACTTTTATTCATCGTATGACTTTAAATGAACACAATAACGTTTTATAAAAGTAATTTCCCTAGTTTTTTAACATAACTCACAATAATAACATTCTTTAACGTACGTGAAGTGTGTGCTATGTACAATTACTGTTATTCGTACAAAATACGGTGATGTCTTTGTAAAACGGGAACCGATGAAAACTAAATTTTAATAAACATGTGATTATTTTTTCAGTTTGGCGCGGAAACAAAATTTACGATTACTCGTGAACCATTTTTCAAATGAGGGTTATTTAAGAAAATGGGTTGTCTTTTGTACGGATAAAAAGTCATTTTAAAAATAAAATATGCGCGCGCTGATGTCAAGCTGATACGTGATGTCAAGCCAATGTGTTTTTCCTATTCGGGCTTATAGAAAATGGCACATGCAATAATCAGTATTATATAACAATAAATTAATATTATAGAACTCTGTAGAATAAACTATAAAACCAAATTATTGTGTTCAATCACTTCAAACGCACAAGTCTCCGGTCAATCCATTTATATTGTAAATAAGTTATCTTAAATCACCATAATACGGCATAACCGTCGAAATAAAGTCATTCAATATTTTTGAACACATAATAATATAGATTGCGAGGTCTAAGACTTGACCGTCGAACACTGCAGTACGACCTTCGAAAAAATCGTTTTTGGACTGGCGCGGTATAACCCGCTAGTTGCTGCTAAGGTTTTTATCAGTTTATGTATGATTTGTAAGCAATTTGAAAGTAATCTATATTTTGGAGAATCCCTGGGATAAAAAAACTGTCAAAAAAAGTAAATAAATAAATAAAATGAACTTTGCTTACGTGCATAGTATAATATAATATGTTATATATTATTTTCTATAAAATAATGTATTATGTTACAGAGCATCTACAAAATATATTTAAAGTATCGCGATAGCTTGATAATATTTTATTTATTATATTCAAAATGTCGTGTCAACAAGTAAAGTTTCATAACAAGTTTGATAATTTTTCCCATTTTAATACACATTAAGAGGACGCCATAGTCGCTTGACGTGTTGTCTCAGTCTTACAAAATATGTACAACATAGCAAAAACCATTTTGCGCGGAATAAAACCACTTAAGCTGTAGTCATAACTAACAAACGAAATATTCACTACATAAAAAAGAGAACTTTGGTTGTGTAATAACATACATTGTTTTGTAATTTTCAAACTTGAATAACTTTTTTTGTAGTTCCAATATTGAAAAAATATAAATGATTTTATACAGCCAAAGTTCTCTTTTTTATGTGGTAAAAATTTTGTTTCTTAGTTATGACTGTCGCCTTTTCAGTTCTTTTCCGCGCAAAACAGTTTTTGTTATGTTTTACATTTTTAAAACGGAGACAACTCTTGCGCGTGTAGCGTCCTGATCTTAATTAATATTCATATAGGTAATATTAACGATTTAAATATTATTTATATATATATATATATATGTATTAGGAAAAGTTTGTTTGAATTATTAGTGGTAACAAATAAAGGATCAAATAATACTTATACAAGATAAAGTTTGTGTGCGAGTATTTCTCGTCGTCATAACAGTTGTCAATATCGTTTGATAGAAGTATGTCTATTGCAACGTAGCAACCGCGAAGTCATAAGGGTCTAATTTATATTTTGGTCCCCAGGTCGTAGTACCGGATTCCTTTGAAAGTTTTGAGTTACATATTATGAAATATTTTGAAAGTTTGAGTAATCGAATAGTTCATAATAACGGAACAAATGCAGCGATAGGGCAAGCAATATATACTTGATAATGAAATCGTTTGACTCGGATGGGGGTTTTATTTTGATTTTACGACAATCAACAGGTTCAAGTTTTCCAGAAATTAAATATAATATGTGAAACAATTATTCACAAGCATAGACATTTTTTCTAAATTACATACGTAGCTACAATATACATCCTTAGACGATTTAGGTACAACGCACCTATAACGATATTTTTTTCGATATTACGAGATTATTTTACTTAAACCCTTTCAAATATAATCATAATAAATTCGGGCACGTCAAACTGATTAGTCGTTAAAAAACCAATCCAATACACTAATAATAATATTTATTTACTCGAAATATTTGACCATTTATGGGAACATATAATATTATAGCACATTTCATCGAATATTTGCCATAAACTTTGGAGCATTAAAAAAATAATGAGAATTAATACACACATACATATATGTATATATAGTATGTACAATATATAATATTATTATATACTAAGCGGATAATGACGCAGCGGGATATAAAATGTTGATATAATAATTTGTTACTCTAATACTCAAAAATATTAAGATAAAATTTACGATTCAAAACGGAAAATACGACCTGTAAACATTGCAGATAAAATAGGCCTATATATTTATGGAGGTGAATGGCTCTTTATAATCATATTTAACGATGCGTACGTGAATGTGCATTGTGCAACTACTTATCTATAACGTTAGATCGTTCTCCCTTAGATATTTATTTACTTAAATTTCTTTATCAACCTTTGTTAGGAAAAATCACTTCATTATATATATATATATATATATATTCCACACAATAATACAAACACAGCGCGTGTGCACTATATGCCTATACACATAATATCTATATAATAAATTTACCGAAAAAACTTTATTTATATATACAATCACCTCCGAATAACGGAAGTCTGCTTGCAATACTGGATGATTTTTTTCTCGAACCGTCGTCGGCATATTATATAGATGTAATCTATAACCTCTCGGCGGCGTAAACGTTTTACTAATGGACATTTTTTTTTTTTCACTCTCATAATATATATCCACCGATATCCGTAGGCTGCTTACTTACGTCTAATATATATATATATATATATATATATATATATATATGTGTGTGTGTGTGTGTGTGTGTGTGTGTGTGTGTGTGTGTGTGTGTGTGTGTGTGTGTGTGTGTGTGTGTGTGTGTGTGTGTGTGTGTGTGTGTGTGTGTGTGTGTGTGGGTGTGTGTGAAAAAAAAAGGTACAACGAGGTTTTACGCCTTATATTATTAATATAAAAGTAGACGTATAAGAATTGTACGTTACCTAGATTCTAACACGTTTTTCGTAATATTTTCACAAGAATGACGCTATAATAACATCACATTATTATTATGGCACGTTTGTAAGCATTTTTTTTTTTTTTTATTATTACGATGGCTAATGTTCTCTTTTTCCATAGTCGAATAATCTACTTCTGTAATATGTTGCCAGATGCAATAAAACAGTTTCTTCATCACCAATTCGCTCCGTAATATAACGATTTAATAATTCTCCAACAAACAATATATTTACAATAGACGCGTATTATACAATTAGGTACATCATTTTTGCCGGGTCACCTTTAAAGCCTGCAAAGACTGCGTGCTGAAGGTGAGAGTTGACGCTAGTTTACAATCAATTATAATATTTGCAATTTGTTTACATTCCATACTGTCAAATCTATACCTATCTATATAATATCGTTTTATGTATATATTATTTACGTTTAAATATCATAATGTATATTATACCGACCTGGCTCGTCATTATATGAAACAAATATATATATAATAATATGTAAATGAATAAACCAAACAATTTCGTTTTATTCGATTGGTTTTACGTATCGGTCTGCGGCTCTCCTGAAAACGAATACGATGGCGGATGACTACTCGATTTTAATTAGCCATATATAGTTATAAATAAGAAAAATATTCGTATAATATTGTGCATACGCGTCGTTTGACGTTTAATAATTAAGTCCGCCGCTTTCAATCTTACAATAATGCTCGAACACTACGAAATATTAAGGCACTGGGAATCATCAGAAAACGAACGTCCTGACATTTAATTAAACACCTTTTTTTTATTCCAAAATGGTGACGTCAGTCTGATATTATATTATTTGTACAACAAAAGGCGAAATCATATAGAATTGCGATATCCAACTATAGATTAATCCAACACTGTAACTTATATTATTCTGATCTATTAAGATCAATTATTATTAAAATATTGTATTTGATCATCGCTACGTTGACGAAACGGACGGTATGTAATAAACTAGCAAACACAGATTATTTTCACGTCAAACATCAATCGCATTCGTTATTCACATTCATTTTTTTATCCTTTGTATTTTTAAAAAAACGTTTCGAAGGTAACCAATTTGTTCGTGTGCAGACATATCAGTCGATTGGACATTGAACACAATAATGACAATTGTAGAGAGATATTTTTTTCAATTTCGTCGTTTTTAGAAAAAACCGTATTCGAAAGACTTTGAAAATACCGTGAAATGTGAGTCAGGCCCAATCTCGAGTGTCATCGCTCTGAGGTGCTTTCAAATGAAATGATTTCTCTAAAATATATTTAAATTTAAAATAAAACAAATTGGCGTACGCTGAAAACATGTCGAAGAGATATGGGCGATTACAATTTTACCCAAACCTATTAATTTTTAAACATCGTATCATAAACATTCACCGTATAATATTATTTATGATTGAAAAAAATGTGCCTACTCAATATATAATAAATCTAAAATTAATCGTTCGATATTGTTGTTAGATTCTGGTTTATATTTTACTTTTATAAAATACAGTTTGAGCTTAAATAGCCATAATACGTAACGTTCGTTAAGCAACATGTAAAATATGTGAATGTGAATTGGTATTTAGTTATTTAAATCAATATCAAATATCTATCATATGTATGAATCCAATTATAAAGCCATAATGATTGATTATAACTTATATAATTCGAGTCGCATCAGAAGTGCAAAACGAACATTTATGATTTACTGATTTTTTTTTATAAAAAAAAATAGTTTTATCGCGTACATCGGACCTCAAGTTCTGAAATGTATTGTAAAATAAAATACATACGCAATCGGGAATTTTGGGTACGACTCCGCGTCCATCATCGAACAATAACAACCATAATATACAGATATTATATGTAGTTCTGACAAACAAAAATATATATTATTAGCTTAAGTTCTCGGCGCAAATTATAACGCGACAGTGATGATAATTATTGTTAATAACACTGTCATAACAGCAAAATGCGTAAAATGTTTGTGAGTTTTGTTTCGAATGGAGTGCCAAAAAGAAGTGGACCTCTGTAAAAAAAATGTGCAACAGTAATAAACTAGTCCAAAAAAACTTCATGACATACCTATCTAGGTAAAAAATGAATACAATTACGGTACTATAGCGTATAATATATATAATTAATACGTATTATAAGTATGTTAATTATTTTATCAATATGAAAATATTAGAATCAATTCCTAGATACATCTCATGAAAATCCTAGGGCTTAGGATATTAATATTATAATTAAATAATTTTAATTGAGTTTATTAATGCATTATTTATGAAAATGTTTTTTTGTTTATATATGATTAGTTGATTTAACAGTGTGTTAGTTAAATACAAAAGTTATCTATTAAAATGTAATTATTTATATTTTTCGTACATGCATATAATATTATGTTGAGATAATGCCTATCATTACCGATAAAATCCAATTAAATTATTTTAATTCCTTTAATTGTTGAATCTAAATGCGGTTCACCATGTCCATAAAATAAAAACTTTAATAAAAATAGTTTACATTAACAAATTAGATAGATACATGCAATAGGTACGCGTATTTGATTAAGTGGTAAAATAAATAAAAGTATTTTTACAACTTGTTTTTTATTTGTCATAACATATAAAAGTAATTGTAATAACTAGTAATCTAAATAATTAAATATATTAAAATATCATACGTACATGATAACTAAAAATAGTCAACATTGTAAGTAATTTATAACCATTTGGCACATGTCATGTTAGGTCCAATTTGCTTTCAATTTGAAATTATTCTAATCCAACAATTGTATGCTGGAAAATAAGCAGCTCCTATTGATGTATAGAAATCAAAAATACTAATAATGTTGACTGTTTTTAATGTCAGCCACTTTATAATGTCATATCCAAAAGTTTCAAACGGAACAAATTGGGCCTAACTCGGCATGTGCCGAATGGTTCATGAAAAATGGGGTTCAAGTCAGATAAAGATATTTTATGAAATATGTTAGTAATTATGATTGCACGTATAACACCAATTCGCCGTAAACAGTTTTTAATAGATAGAACTTATGCGGGAAAAGAATCTTCAATCATACAAATGGCATTCAGTTATTTTAGTAAATTTCTGGACACCTGTAATATTTCTAAAGTGGGGTTTAATGGATGTAATTCCATTAATAATGAAGCGTTAATTGAACTTGAAAGATGATTTGACAATTTTGAAAACTAATGGTTGTGTAGATGTTATACTAATGATCATATGTGATTGATATTATAGTGGACACAGAATTTTATCACCATCATTTATTAAAACATTGTCCGTTGCATTCTGGCAACTTTATTTTCAAACGACCAATTGTTGTTTCTGGTTCGTTTAACAATTTTTCATTTTTCAACTCCAAATATTTTAATGCAATGTAAATTCAAATTATTAATTAATGTGAATTTTATCAATTTAATTAGTTTTATTCCTACTGACGTTATCCCAAAAATATTATTCCTTGCTCAGAAACATTGTATTTAGGCATTAATTTCAAATTGTTCAAGTTATCTTTCAATATAATATTAGGTTTAATTAATGCTTCGTTAAAAATTGAGTTATATCCATTAAATTAAATTTCAGAAATATTTTTATGGTTTTCTAGAAAAATTATATTTTATAAGTTATCAATATCACAATTTTTTTTATTACAGATATTGAAAAACCTACTTAAATAACTAAATCCTAAATGTGATATTGAAGATTCTTTCCTGCATAAACTCGCTCTATTAAAAACTGTTACAATGAACTGGTATTATATTGGAGAGGCAATCATAGTGGCTGTACTCCTTATCATAGGGTTATACTCCTTATAACACTTTCTATTTGACTTTTTCCTTGTTTTTCATGTGCCATTCGGAACATGCCCAAAGTTATGGCTAATTTCCTTGATACAATCATTATCCAAACTTTTTTTTTTATATAAAATAATAATTAAACTAAAGTTATAATGTACTTAAATACTTAATCTTTGTCATTTAATTTAAAATAAAAGCACTTGCCGTCTGAAAGTGTCATCGATCCATTCCCATAAGCAACTTGTATTCGTTAGTATATTTTCTAAAAAAAAATAGGAGAGTGTTAAGTTTTTAACATAATTACGATCTTAAAACTTATAAAATTACGCAAAACAATACAATGAGTTAGCTTTATTGCACATAAGACTTATAGTAAACAGTTAATAAAGAGTACCAATAATAAATCGTAATCATAAGACTATAAGATATGATGCTGTTGTTTTAGATACTAGATAAATATAAAATCCACAGAAAAGAATAAAGAATTCTCCTAACAAATGTATAAAAGTAAGTAGGTAGTCGTTCCGCTGTACAGTTGATTTTCGAGTGTACCTTGTCAAAAACTAATTAAACTTTTTATATCTTTTAGGTGTGGTTTGTGCACTATAAAAAATGTCTTCTGATACAAAAATAAAATAAAACACACTTCTTTCTTGTAAAATCAATACATTTATCGTATCACTCAGAATCTAAAATACAATAAATCAAAATTATATAGTTTTTTTGAAACTATTTTCATGAATATAGAAGGTAACTAAAGAAAACGGCTGGAATTCATGTATCTTATTCTTACCTACGTTTTTCGTTTTTGGTTCAGTTACAAATGTTTTAAAAAGGTTTTTGTGTCTCATGATTTTTTTTAAAAAAATGGATATTTCTAGTTAATTTACCAGTATTCTCAAACGTGAGTGTAAATAGTGTAATAATAATTTGTAATTCATGGTTCAATACTTGGATACGTTTCAAAAGTTTTTATGATTTTAAAATTATATTTTTTATTTGTAAAATTGCTTTTACAAATCGTAAAATTAAATTGCATTTTATCTAATACGTTCTATTTCTCTGATAATATGATCTAAGATACAGATTACAGGCCATAACAACTACAGATACGAATACCAAACTCATACAGAATTTATACTATTGATATTAAACACAATTTGATATCAATAGTAAATACAAAAGAATTGTCTTATTCATCGCACACTTTTTTCTCTACCAAACTGCGTGGCTGTCTCGATACACGACTACACAATTAACCCTTATTAGATAGAAAGATACTAGAATTCGTCGCCTTTAAAAAATTATTATACATAATGAATAAATTAGTCCCTTTAATATTCAATAATAAACGTATGCACACCAATAATGTAAAATAATGTTTAAATTCAATTAAATATTCAATATAGGACATTGAGTTTGATTGATGGACTTATTATCAGTAATTTACAATAGAGGTTTTTATCAAATATTGTTTTAGTGGCTTTATCACACTTTTAGTAATTATTGCTAAGCAATGCGGAGGTTTTTTATCGATGCACTACTCGCAATTTGCATAAAAAGCCAACTCTGGATGGTTAGATATTTAGATATCAGACTAAAAAAAAAAAAAATATTTGAAAAAAAAAAACGATAACAGAGAGACTACTGGTACTTTATGGCATTTAAATGTAATAATTATAAATAGGTACTTATATAAATATGTCGACGAAAAATGAAATTGAAATAAATTATGTATTCACGCATGTTATAGTAAGCCAATTTTCAACATTTATGTTGCTTATCTCTGAAAATTTAATTTCGTTCCTTTTATGTACATTGTACATACAACTTTGCAGTGATATTTTATTACTAATTATAAATGGTAACCATCTACCTAACCTACCTATGAATTATGTAATTGCAAGGGAAATTATATAACTGTACGTTCTCTCCGTAATTAGATAAATCGTTTCTCATATTATATGACCCCATATTTATAATATGCACATAATAATTATTAATACTAATATTTTGACAAATTTCGTTGTTTATTCGTGAATGTAACAACCATTGAGATTGTACAAACGTGCATTTTGTACATATATCCAAAATATTTATCAAAAATACGTGTTTCCGTTTAACTTAAAAGTATAAAAATTTGTTTTAGACACATAGCAGTATTTGTATTGTAGTACGTACCGACTATCGGGAATAAATACGGAGAAACCACGATCTAATCACATTTTTGTATATTATTTCGCCAGGTGTTAAAGACAATAATTTATTGCCACATATTTTCATCTCCCGAGTCGTAAAAAACAATATTTTTCAAAGAAACCTTTCCAATGTTCGCGGTAATGCAATTTATTATAATATACATATGGGTATTGTATTTATGATTACAATAACGAAAGTTCAAATTATAATAAGCTACAAGTACAAATATTATGGAATATAAAAAACGCATTTTTCACTTTTGGTGAATATTTTCTCACCTTTACCTTAGCATGTCAACTGAGTTAGAATTGTCATCTGATACAGGCGTGTTAATAGGTGTGTATGTGCGTACATAAATGTTTTTAGTACTTTCGAATTTTCGTCAATATTTAAAATTGAAAATTATTCAACATGTTTTTATCGAATTTTACGATTTTATTGTACGGAACATTCAACGATCGAGAGTTTCATTAGATTCTGAGCGGAGTGAAAATTGTATTGATTTTACAAAATAGTGTAGTTTTTTTTTTTTTTTTTGTTTCAGTCATCACGCTTTGGGGCAGTTAAAATGCTTCGATTTTCTTCATTGTCATATTTTCTGGTAGGAAAGTGATTCTAGTTGGTACTTTGGGGTGTTAAAAGTAAAAATAAATTCATCCTACCTAGTTTTATAAATGGTAAAATGATTAATTACTTTAATAGCAATAATATCTTAAAATACACTATTAGTAATGTAGTCCTCTCAGAATCGTTTTTCATATGCAATGGTTTGATGCCATCGAATTCAAAATATTAAACACGTCTGTCGCAGTGACCCACTGGACGCCTACTACAACTGTATAGCAGAGTGGTATACCCACCTGCCAACCTTTTTTTTTTTAATAATTACATTCGCGAATCGTTGCCGCCTAACCTTTTAATCACAGTCGAACGCCTTTTTTTTCAGACGCAAACTAGTCATCCAGGTAAAAAAAAAAATTCAAATTTACGCGGGTTACCTACTGAGTTTCTCGACGTCTGGTATTATTATTATACGACTTGCGAGATTCGTTACGGCAGCCGAGAAACGACTACTAGGACAGCAGGATGTTGAGGAGGGACAGGGCGAGGCGGGGTTGTTTTATTTTTATTTTTATGGTCGCTAAATAATGTGGTCTCTCGGGACACCCGCGATGCTGTTCACACGGAACACGAATAACACCGGCACTTCTTATTTGTGTCCGGTCCGTCTCGGGTGTACGATAGCTGGGGGAGGGGAGGGAGCGATCCGAAACACGACCTGCACGTTCGCGTGACGAACTTTATTTGTCCGTGGCGATGTTGTCTTAGTTTTTTTTCTCCCACAACCACCGACGACGTCTTCTCTCGTGTTCACGAGGACTCAGATTTATATTTACAGGATATTACATGCGTTCTGTCGAATAAAATCAAAAAATTAATAAAAGTTAATATATGTATGAAAAAAAAAAAAACATTGAAAATAATATAAAATCTACTCACGTATGGAAAATCCCAAAAATAATATTTTGAAAAAAGTTATAACGTTTTAAATCCGTTTACTCCAAAAAATTAATTGATGTTTAAAAAAAAAAAATGTGAAAACTAAACTTGAATTCTGCAAAACAATACTTGACTTAAATAAACTTTTTTTTTTAATATTAAACATTTTCTAAAAAAATCGAGTTATAAATTAGCCAATTTGAATTTTTCCAAAAAAAAATTAATCAAATTTAAAAACTTTTATTTTTTACATTATAAAATTAAAAATGTATACTGTACTTGTAATGCAAGAGTCTGATATGTAAAAAAAAAATAAAAATAATATATCGATTAGAGCAAAAGCTATTTCATTTGTCATTTCTTTCTGCAGTTACACTCCGTATATTATATTATATTCGTCGGTTAATCTCCGCTCGCTGTGACACGATTCGTTGGTTTCTCGTCGTCCATTTGACAGCGTTTCCGTTCAATTATTCCAGCATTATTATATTGAATTATTTAAAAACAATAATATCGTCCTGACGTCTAATAATCGTTATTTTTTTATTTTTTTTGTTTCGCATTTTTCATTTCGACGACTAATCAAAATAATAATAATATACTTTGTTATTATATTTTATTAGAACTCTCCACGCAGCTTAGTTCGACGAGAAACTTTACATTATTCCGATACATATTACTATACTGTAGTGATTTTCGATTGTTCTACGAACTTTATACTGTATAAGTTCATCGGCGTTGAAACACTCGAAACGAGCATATAAAATGTACTCGATATTGCACCTTTACTATAATACAGACCAAGAGAAAATTGTATGTAAATCTCTCGTCATGGTTATTCGTTATTATATTATAGTGTGTGTATTAAAGAACTATGAACAATAACGTACATTCAATTTTATTCAGCCGTCGTCCTCGAAACGAACAAATAATATTAACAAATTATAATTATTATTTAAGGACGAGAGTATATTATTGTGCGCGAGCTCTTCTAGGCTATATGGGCCTTAATCAAATTACATAATGTTTATTATAGTATTATAGGTATCTATAATGTAGTGACATGTTCCAATTATTTACCATAAAGCATCACATTAAAAAATCGAGTAATATCGCGTAGAATTGTAGATAATTAAAAAGAAATTTAAATAGATTTTACGTTTAAATGGTCCAATTTATTATCTACCTATATTGTAACTATTAAGGTAACTTATATGGGAACTAAACTTAAAAACCTTTAGTAATTTTTTTTCGATAATAGTTTTTTATCGAATGACATTATATGTAGCTGAACTAACATATAACGAATTATTAGTCACCCATTTCGACAGACGTAAATGACTTGACGGGAATATGGATAAATCATTGTAGATTGAATATTTTCAGATAATTTTTTTTTTTTAATTGTTAAACAACAATATTCTACAGCCTGCATTGAACTCAGATTTTTTATTTGATTTTAAATAACGAAATAAAATAATTTGTAAAAAAGCTTAATATTGTCTTTCTTTTTAGGACTTATAAAAATTTGAGACTAAAATATTATAAAACTAAGTTGGATACGAGCTGTAAAATATTTCCTTCAATCAGTTAAAAAAAAAAATCAAATTTGATTGATTCTACAAGTCAAGATTATTATTCTCGTAAAGTGTGTTTTTAAAACAAAATGGCATTGACACCGGGCGACTTTTAACGAAATATCATACATTTTAACGCGATCAGTGAGAAAAAGTGCTTGATTTTTAAGAATAGAAAGTGTGAAATTTATAACGAGAATAATGCATTATGAGTAATCCCCCTTGTACGCGATGTCATGATTAATATTATAAATAATTACAATATTTAGTCTGTGCGACGATTTTACGCGTATAATTATTTAATGCTGTTTTTGTTTTTCAGGTAAGAATACCGTCCACGACTTATGTTTAGCTAGCTGACTACCGAGAAAGATTCGTACAGGTAATTTTGAAACGACAGTATACCGATAACGGTATAATTAACGTTGTATAATATTACGCAGATATTTATTTTTAAGTTTCAATTATACAGCAGCAGTACTTTCCGTTACTACCATTCATAATATTATACGACGTTTGAGACACATTTTAAGAGACTTGGGATTTTCGAAAAAAAATCCTCTTCCCGCAGTAACTCAAAAGCGTACAAATACGCATTGTCCGTCGCATGGCCAAGAGACATAATAATATTATTTTATGACCTGCGAGGCTCGGGACTTGTAGCATTTGCTTATGCATTATGGTTTGACATAAAATCTAGCAAAGTGCTCTAATGGAAATGTATAATATTATTGTCATGTCACAACAATTTAAATTATGAAATTTGAAAGTGCTTTTTTTGTTGCTTTTTTCAATGACTTAAGAAAAAACAATGCTTATTCAAATTTTTCTGCTATTTCAATAATTTAAAAATAATGAAAGCTAATTTTTAGTTTATTTTACATTTTTACATAGTAATATATTTTTAATAACGACACAGGTCACTGACCTAACACAGAATTTTTCCTCAAAATGTATTTTCGATAAAATTAAAATTAAAAATACCTTAATTGTATTTATTTGACTTTGTTGTCTTATCTCTTTTCCGTCACTTGTTTGCGATATCGTCGAGCAACTCAAATATTCCAACACTCAAAATAGACCTAGATTTTGTAAAAACAAATTAATACAATATAATATTTCATATTTATTGCTGATTTCTCGGTAAACAATATCATGTAAACGACTGTCGTGGCGTATTGGGGAGATCAATGCCAATGATTGAACAAATGTCTAGTACTTTAATAATATGTAAAAAGAAAATTTAGAAAATTTTCCAATTTTTTTCAGCTTTTTAAGCGTTTATTTTGGTGGTTTTCGAATACTAAAAGTCCCGAGCCCTGATTATAAAATAAATACTATATTATTCCGAAACACGCCACCGTATTATTATTATTCGTTCTCGAGACCAGTGCCTAGGAAGTAGGTATGCGATGAGCACGATTTATCGGAATCGTCGCGACTGCGGCGCAATATCATGATACTGTGACACTTCATAACTGCAGCAGTGGCACATAATATTGTCATCATATCGCAAACTAATTATTAATCAGCGGAAACGCGTCTAAAGTCGGAAAACTAGGTCGGTATTTCACGTTGCAAGGGGGTACGCCAGCAAAGCGGTCGTACACGTATGTAATATGCACACTCGCTCGTGTGCTACAACAGTCGCCATGTCGCGCTCTCATATTTCCACTGTGCGCACAAACATCTGCACAACAATATATTTATCGCGTATATATGTATATAAATATATTATTGCGTGTACGAGAAAATATCGGAGAATGGCGGAAAACGCGATATTACATATTATCTGGTTGCCGGTCCGCGCCCCTGCCACCACCGCCACCTACACGGTGGCGTTCGCTTTTGAATTTATCATTATTGCTTTTTCGTCGTCGTTCGGAAACGAAATAACACACACTCACACACGCACACACGCGCGCGTGTATAATGCAATATTGCTGCAGCGTGTGTTGTTCTCTGAACGTTTTTTTTTTTCATTCTCTTAGCACTCTTTTTTTTTTTCGCTTACGATTTCACGTCGTCGGTTTTATTTTTTTTTTTATTATTATTATTATTATTTCATCGTCGTCATCGAGCCGGCCAAGGAAGATGGTCGAATTTCCGCCGTGCCGAATACACACATGATATTATATTGTACGGCACCGAAATCGTACACGACGACGATAATATTATTAATATATTATTATTATTATTATTGTATAACGATCGCCATCGCCTCCGGCACGTACGAGGTGGCCATAATATACAGACACACACGTCCTCCCATAGCCGCCGATACGTGTTCGCGGTCCATGAAACAATTACTGCCGGCGCCGCCGCCGATTTGTTGCCAATTGAATTCGATTCGGCGAGTGTTATGGATGTGCGCGAAATAATGGCGAAATTATTGCACCGATGAAACACTCGTCGTTGTCGGCCGATTGTCCGTAAGCTTGAAAGCTCTGACGGTACAGCAGGTGCAAAAACTGGAGCACGGGACCGAAGCTTTTCCCTCTTTCGAAAAAAAAATACAAATATTTTTGTCTAGACGAGCGTATAAACCATTATTATTTTATTATTCGATATAATTGTACTCGAATTAGGGTTCAAACATTTCATAAAATGTATTTTCTTGAAATATTTCATTTTGATGAAAATTTAAAAAAAACAAATTTAAATTTGAAACTATGGTAGGAAGTACAGTAAACACCTCTACTTAGTTAAGTGTTATAGAAATATTTTTATAAAGGTTGATAATAAATTTTGATGATAAAGGATGATATTATTTGATAATAATTAATAATGATAATCAGTAATTATTAATCAGGTACAAAATCAGTGTGACAATATGACTTTATGAACCTACCAAAAAACACAAAATTAAAAAAAAATAGGGTAAAAATAGGTAAACGTTGAAACGTTTGAAATATTTCAAAGCGAAAATTTCATATTCATAACCTTAACACAAATACAGTGACACGAACCTCATAAATATTACTATGGGTAAAACGCTGAATAATTATATTTATATTACAATACTATCGGTGCATGGGTACAGCAGTAACTCAACGTGCATGTCAAACAACGATAAAAACGATGACTTGCAATCGATGTGCTTCGGGTTTAGGTTACTGTGTGCAGTCTACAAGAAGTCATATTATATAGTTTGATATGGCGTTTTCACGTATTGCGATTTTGTGTTATCAATATCGATTTTAGGGATTCGATTATCAAAAATGAAGCGACACTTCATTTCTGTAGCAGAAATGTCACCGAAAAATCGTATATCGCAAAACTCGCCTTGCAAAACTTTTAATTTGATTCGTATTTCTTGTTATGATAAAAGCCGCCAAAACCTATATTACGAAATCCGATTCGTTATTTCATATTGTCATTATCAACTGTTTCAGTGATTTATATTAAATATATCCCTTTCAACATATACCGACTTTTACAAATAGTTGAATGAAACTTTACGTGTATCATTTGTCATTGGCCTATATATAGAATGTGCACCCATAATTAAATGCCCTAATAAATATTCTGGATATGTACCAGCAACGGTCAAGAATGTGAAATATAGAAGACCTCCATTTTAGACCGCAATGTAAATTCTAATTTTCTAAAATATTATATTCCGCATATGAGTCGAACAACCGTGTCCGAAAAATGATCTACTTTTGAGCGATTTCGATTATTTTCGATAATATTGTTTAGTTTTTTTTTTTTTTTTTTATTAAAACGAAAACGTAATACATATAATCTTTGTAAATTAAAATGTTGAATCAAAAGAATAAATAATAGTTTACAAGTATAGTAACTAGAAAAAACTTTTCTAATACTTAACAAAAAAAATATTATTTTAATACATATAATTTTGGTACAACGTGAAAAGTTGCGTTTTAAAAAAAAAAATTTGTTTCAGAATGACATACAATTAAAGTATGTACTATAGTATCAAAATATGTCCAGTAAATATTTCACCAAAACTAACTGATTAAACGAAAGTGAAACTCGTAAATATTAACAAACTTTACTACGGTATTATATATTATTATGATCAATCAATAATAAAAATACTCAGTTTTCCGAGTAAAAATAAAATAAAACTCGCATAAAAGAAAAGGATTAAATATTTCGAATAAACTTTAATAAAAAAAAAAATACGCAATTTTCGAGTCTTCGTCATTTGTTGAATAATTCGATTTGGCCAAAAGTTGTGAACACATAAATAAGTTTAAAACTACTCTGCATTAGTCTAATTTCGGTGACTCGAGAGAGAAAAACTTATAAACGTGATACTTTTTGAAATATTGAAATCACTTTCACGATGTTTATTTTGCGCGTATAGCCTTAACGAGTAGATCTAACTGAATAAGTTTCATGAATACAAATTAATTTAGTAATTTTATTGTACCAAAGTTTATAGAAGCAATTAGTTTAACATGTTACCTGAACAAGAAAGGTACGCCTAACGCTTATAAGAAACCGTTTATGAAATTAAATTACCATAATATTATAATATCGTCCGATATTATCTTGCATTCTAAATTCAAATGTCGTTATATAGGTATACATAATTCATAAAAAAAAAAATACTACTTTATAGAATAATACGTTTAATTAAGCAGTATTTCCGGGATTAATGTCGATTATTAAATACCTACAGCATATTACATATATAGTTGCAGATAATTTTAATATACGCATTAACAGCTTTTTTTTCCGGTTTTAATTTGTAAGAATAATATTATTGTAATATTACAATGTGTGACATAATATTAATGGCTAAGAGGCCAAAAGTTGTACGTCGCAAACACTACGTTTTACAGGAGAGCAGTTATAATGTTTTTAATTGTTTTAAACCAAATATTTTTGTGTCGTAGATTTTTTATTTTTCAGTGTTACAACTGATTTATTTGTAAAATGTTCTGCAGATTACATAAATGATTACTTTTAGGTCTTAAAATATTTTTCAATGTATCTTTTGAATTTAAATAGAACATGCGATAAATGGCAATCATAATATATTTTTACAGTGAACATACAATGTTTTAATGGACATATTAAAATTTGTTATTTTAATAAAAAAATTAATTAATTGACTGAGTTGTTTTAGAGTCTTAGACAAAAGTAACAAGTCCGGCTTATTATATTTGTATGATTAATATTTAGATCAAAGTCACGATAAAATATTTATTGTAAGTCTTATTAGTTTAGGATTTCTTATAAATGTGTACTAAAAAAAAAAACTAACTTGTGCTAAAAACACAACAGTTATAAGATCAAAAAAACATGTTTTAATTACGATACTGACTTTTAATATGTTTTTCCAAATGAAAAATATGACTCAAATTAACTCAATGGACATGACAAACAATTTGAGAAAAATTGAACACACAAGATTTGGCCTCCTAGCCATCGATGCATACCTACTTAGTACTTATTCTATTATTAATAGGTACTTAAATATATTCCTATATTATTGTTTGTTCGATGTAACTTTTGTAGAACGCTTTTTGTATCGTCGATAACAATACACAACATCCATTGTACACAATATACAATATACATTGTATATTGTACACCGGCCCTGTACAGCCGAAACTAGGACCTTTTTTAGGGGTGACGTATGAGTGGGGGTTAGTTACATGGTCATTTGTCAATAATAGCAAGAAAAATATATTATGTATTTAAAAAAGTGTACATTTTAATTTTTAATACAACTTAAATAATTGAGAGCATTTATAACGAAATGCAAAAAAGTTACCTCAGATTTTTCGGCTAATCTGTTAATACTTGCATTGAAATGCAACGGAACATGTCTATTTATAAACATAATGGCTAGGTATAGTCGCCACGAGTTCATGATTCGCCTAAGTGCACAGGCGCAACTAAACCTATATTTTAGGGGGTACTAAAATTATATATACCTAACCTATTTCAATATCCCACACTCATTTTATTTGTGTATTATTTGCAACATGCCTCTCAATATTTAAAATCAACATGTAAGTGATCTTTTACTCTAACATACTGAACCAATTTTTAACTTGATGCATACATGAAAAAACGCATCCACGTGTTCTAGAACTTATTGGAATTGTAACTGCAACTTTTTTAAGTCAAAAAAGCCTTTTTTTTTAAATAAAACAAAAATTCTTTATAAAAAAAAAAAGATACCGCTCCTATCGTTAACATTATTTTTGGTGTTTTATGCCCGTGGTCAGGGGTGCTAAATTAGAGCTTGGGGTGCTAAATGACCCCCAAACACCCCCCTAGTTGCATCTAAAAGGCCTAACTCTGGATTCACGCTTATGACTAAAATTTTTTTGAAAATAGGCAATTGCAGGAGCAAAATGTTCATTAAATCGTGTTTTTAACTTTAGCTATGTGCCGCTGTAACCTCTGGTGTCCAACTTTTAAAACATTAATTATTGTTCGTGAGTGCAGCATGTTGACCACATGATCTAGGAAAACACGTGTTATAACACAATCGCGTATTCAGGATTTTTTTAGGGGGGGGGGGGAGTTTTAGTTTGAAGTAATCAATCTTCATGTTAATAATATCAAACATGATACAGAACTATATAACGACATATTTTGTAGAACACACATGTATTGATACACGCCGCCGTTTTGAAGTGGGGAAGGGGTGTCTACGCCACTGGTGCAACAGACATTCCATTTATGGAGTAGTGGTCACTTGTCATTACACCTTGACTTTACACCAGCGCCAACTGTCGCATCACAATTTTTAAGGATTCAAATTTCAATCTTGTCAAACAATCGATTTTCCCCTTCGAGTCGTCGATTAAAAGATGCGACGGGGATAAGCTCTATCTTTTATTTTTTTAACTACTGTTATTTTAAATCTAATTAAAATATCTGAGCAGATGTATTATAATATCGTCGCGTAAACCCAATCGGACGCTTAAACGTATATTCGATTAAGGCGAGGATTTCTGCGTGTTTGATTACTTTTTTATCGATTAGTTAAAAGAGTAGTTATGTATATATTATTATAAGGCTTAAGCTTTACTTTCTAGAAGCGTAATAATGTTTCTATTGGCGACATTTTGCTATATGACACATATTCTGGTTATTTTTTTTTTTATTTTTTCACTCATAAAGTCAAACGCGTCTGCGTTGTTCGTGGTGTAAATAAAATGCGAATATTATGTGGAGAACAGATTAATTTTCAATACTTTAATAGTACCAAAAACTGGCCAACGGTCTACCACACTCTTTGCAGATTATTTTTGGATTTGTTTATATTCGCGTACGACTTGGCTTGTCGATTGTCGATAACTGCGACTATTATAACCATAGCAGAACCGGAACAGTGCATACGTTTATAAACGGAGAATTATATTTTAGCCAATAGAAACATCTACATTTTCATATAATAATATATTATATAATATCCGTTTTTGGTGTACATAATTTCGGTCTTCACGCGCATAACAATACAAGAATATTCATTTCTAAACGATTAATACGAATTTCGTAATGCGCGAATTGAAAAAAAAATCTGCGTGATACCCACGTGGTCGTTGTTGTAAAAACGTCTGTACACAATAGAAACCGAATTTTAATAACGTTAGATTTACGGATTTAGAAAAGAGTAATAACGGAAGATTTTTATACTTAACACTCACTCAACATTGATTGGCATCATTCTTCGTAAACGCGCTTAAGGGATTAAATCCAGTATGGCGAATTTTCGGATGAGAAGTATGCCCATCCCTTCTGGCTCATAATTATTCCTTTAATATTTGTTCAGCTGTTACGATATTTATATTATCATTATTTCATTAAAAACCACGTTTTCCATTATTAAATATGCAAACTCCGCCTATGCATACACTACGCATATTATTCAAAGACATATTTTTCCTCCCGAAACGTTTAAAATTAATTATTATCGTTTGTAAATTACGTATAATTAATATTTCACTCGAGTAGGTAGTAAACTGTATAAACACCCAGTTATTAATCTTCTAATTTGGACAGGTATATTATATAGTATATTTATGTATTTATTTAGGAGAGGCAATAAAAAAATATTATATACTCGAAAAGTTACTAGACCGTAAATATTTCCATCAAATTTTCCGCCGGCTTTAATTGAAAAACGGTTTATTTAAAGATAATAATTGTGTATATACATCGCCGCAGTTATATAAGCCCATTGTTAAATTCATACATTTTTTATTCATCACAAACTAAACATTTTATCATTATTAAAATATTATCAATTTGTATGATATTACTTCGATTAAAACTCGACTATGTAAAAATTTTTTTTTAATTCCTTTTTTTAAAATCGTATGCATTTTTGCCTCATATATGGCACGAGGTGTACTCCAGTTGGAGTTTTTAAATTAATTAAATTTAGGATCATTGGTCATTTTTAATATTTTAATATCATTGTAGTACTGTTATATTATGTGATGGTATTACCGCTGGTGTTCAACGCATACATCAACAGACGTATACCAATATTGTGTACGGACTTAATTATTATTATTTTTTATAATTTCAACTGAATATACGTCGTCGAGTCGGTAGTCACTAACGAATGATGACGCGTGTTGGGCACTTTACAGCCGGTCGACGGTGTTATAATATGCGTCGGAAAAGTTTGTCGTCGTCGCAGTGGGGTTTTCATTTTTTTCGTTTAGTTTGTTTTATAATATGTTTATTTATTTATTTTTTTTTTTTTTTTGTCAGTATTTTTCCTCGTTCGGATGACGGTCGTCGGGCGTCCGCGAAACCCGGTCACCAGATAATCGGTTACAGCCCGGACAAGCACGGACCGGGCGCGGTAACGCGGGGTATACGAGTGGTATACATGGGGTATACACCGCAGTATATGCGCGCGGGACTTGGAAATCACGTCATCAATCTTCCGGTCACATTCCATCTCCCCTCTCCCCCATAAAACGAGCGCCGTCTACACGTATATACAATGATGCATAAATATATGCATATAAAGAGCATATGTGTGTACATGTGTACAATATATAATATGCGAAACGGTAAAGTTAGTGGCGGCGGCAGTCGATTGGCGGGCGGGCCACGCGGGATAACGATAAAACGGTTGAACATTCGTTCACCTTTGACCCGTTTTCTGTTCTCTTCAATTTTTTTTTTCGTCTGGCCCCGCGCGCGTAAATGGCTCGGAACGCCGTCAAAGTTTTTGTGCGTGTCCCGTTTACTATAATATTTAGGCATAAACTATATTGCATTATAATATGACGAACGTATCATACCGTTGCGTAGGTATAAATGCATATAATATTATGTGTACACCGCGTATACCGTCGATTACTGCGATATAAATAGTACACACGTTAACAGACGAACACACACACACACACACACACATACACGTGCGCGTGCACGGAGGATCAATTTAGAAGGCAATCTATGGCTGGGGGATAAAAGCTCGACGGAATTGAAATAAACATTCTCCGAAACGGCGAGGCCGAGCAAGGATTTCGATTTGAAAAGTCTTCCACACTACAATAATCCCGATGACGTGAGTGCACAGAAACACATTTCTCAAACGATTGTCCAACCTGACCTTGTATTGTTATGTACCTAAGTGTACAAGGTGATTCATTTAATACTAAATGCATCCAAAAGTATTGACTTTAAAAAAATAAATATTTTTTACATAGTACTATAAATCGTATCAAAGAATTATATTTTTTTTTATGTTTTTTACTTTTTTGAACGACAACATACGATTTTGATGTCGTATTCTAAAGCAATATTTATATTTTTCTTAGTATTTCGATACATAAAAATGGAATAATAGATCAGTAGTTTTGAGAGTTATAAGTATTTAAAGTGTAAATGAACGGAGTATTGGGCCAACAGATTGCGAGATAACCGCTTATACCGCTTTACACCGCTATTCTATACTTTAAATACTTATACCTCATTAACTACTAATCCGAAATATGATTTCTATCGAAATAATCGAAAAAATATTCTGCTTCGGAATATGAAGTAAAAAAGTAAATACTTTAAATATGTTATTTTAAAAATAAAATGTTGTCTTGTAACGACTTAGAATCCTGTAAAATTTTTTTTTTTGATAAAAGTCAATATTTGTTTTTATAATGAGTTTCTGACTTAAATTAATTAACCACTATTATATTAGTATGTACGCGTATTATCAAAAGCATCATATGACCTTCAGAGTATAAAGTCACTTTATTTTTCAATACATTTACAATGTGTTTGCCTGATAGATAACATAACGATACAGGGTGATTCATTAAGCAAGGTAACCCCATATCTAGTCTCCTTTAATATTTAATGATTTAATTCAAATGTCGATTTTTTTTTTTTTTTTTTTTAATCATACTTATCGACAATATTCTCAAAAACTGATATTTTTTTATGCCACTGAGAAGTGTCCGGTAGCGATATGAACTCTTTATTTTATTAAAACAATAATCACCTTGTTTTACCTGTCAGTTTTTAATCAAATGAATTATGTAAAAACGATTATGTATCTAAATCGATTTTTGGAAAAAAAGAATAAAATACAATGAAATAATTAGGAAATTATTCGGTCGAAATTTAATTTAGATACCTGTGTCAACGTTTTTAAAAAAATCATTTGTTTGACAATAATTTTCAGAATAAAAAGTTGGTTTTCATTTGAAAAAAAGTTTTTACTGCCATGTACAAATTTAAATTTTTATTTCTAGATTGATTTATTTTTTATCTTTCTTTCATATGATTTTTTAAATTAAAATTGATGCATTAAAGTTATAATATGCAAATTTACATACATATTTCTCTTTCACTCTAGTAAGATTCTTACAACCCTATATATTTATACTTCATTATAATATTATAAACCAATTGTAAATGATAAAAGAATAAGACAATAAACTTTTTTTCTTCGAGTCTAATAACAATAATAACAATAATAATTCGCATATTTTTAATACATTTTGCGAGGTTTTCGTGAAATATTTCATCCGTCATTTACATGTTCATAATGTACATAATATAAAAATAACTCAAATATTTAATATTCTTCCATCAAGTGTAGTTTTTGAATTCACTCTTAGCATTTCATGTTAAAATATATTACTTTTCATTTTTTTAAAGACCTTAATTGTTTTAATAACTGATAATATATTTAACTATTAATCTATAAGATTTCACTGCAATAAAACAATTTACATTTATTGTGATATTCTACTGTAGATTTTGGTATTAAAACTCCATAACTGAAGTAAATAGAAAAAAAAAATGTTTCAATTGAATTGTTTACGAACACAAATTAAATTTTTATGGTTCTTTTTTTAATTTTTAATCTTAAATTTTAGTTGATTGCTAAAAATAAATAAAGTTAAAAAGTATGGTATTGTTGTAGCTTAATAACAAAAAGAATATTATCTTAGTTTATTTTTAAAAAATAAGACATTTAAGATTGTTAAAAATATGATCATTTTTTTTTCTCTCTACAATGTCAATTACAAAGGGTATTAGCTTTACACACACTAAACAATAAAACTATAATATGTATACAGTAAATATTGGTGTAACACGAGGTTTGAGTACAGTAAATATACAGTAGCTGTAGTATTTAAATTGAATTGTATAATATACTAATTGGTTCCAAAAATTATAAAGCATTTTGGAAATTATTACCCTCCAGGGAACTAAAAGGTTCTTTTTAAACAATATTATGAATGTTGACACATTAAAAAAAAAAATAAAAACAATGCTTTTTGGGTATAACCACATTTTGTTTTATAACATACAATACTATATTGTTATATTTAAATACATATTATCGTTTTGTAAAATAATAAAAATCATAAAAAAAAGGTTATTTTAAAATACTACATATTATTTTATATTAAAGTTCAAACTACTAGATGGGTTTTCACAACTTTTATGCTTACTTAACAAATAT
This sequence comes from Pentalonia nigronervosa, assembly GCA_014851325.1. Taxonomy (NCBI): domain Eukaryota; kingdom Metazoa; phylum Arthropoda; class Insecta; order Hemiptera; family Aphididae; genus Pentalonia; species Pentalonia nigronervosa. The sequence continues at coordinate 62,391 of JACXSJ010001326.1, forward strand.
TTGCCACTAGCTGTAGTTGCCTTGTTGTTTAAAAACGATAAATTGGTATATATTTTGATTGTTTAAGAACTTGTAAATGCATTTATTACTAGTAAAGAGCGTTTTCAGAAAACTATGATCAGTACATAAGGTATGAGTCAACGGTCAATATATTTGTGCTGAGTTGTACTTAAGTATTTTCAACATGCGTAAGCATAATACAGGAAAAGAATAGGATGCTCTGTAATCCATTGTATATAATATAATATATACATCATATATTAAGAATAGGATTGAAATGAATTTATGATTGAAATATAATATTGATGATATTACTATTTTGCTGGTATTAAAATTATGTCAACACGGCGACATAAATAGGCAATTTAGCTACACTGCCGTCATGTGTTCCAACATTTTTTTCGTTATCTCATTGTCAAGACGTATAATATAAGTTGTGTGAACCCGTCATTATATAACATTGATATATTAAACAAATAATATTTAAACAATCAGTGGAATAGAAATTTCCAATTAAATCAATTCATACAATATTTGTTGATATAAAAACATAAAATAATTCACAAAATATTATAAGTTATAATTTAATTTAGACAAATTACAATAGTTGAATTAATTGTTTTTACTTATGTTTTTAGATATAAACATGTCATTAGCATTAAGTTATAAAGTATGAACAGTTTCTGTACTGTAGAAGACATTCGAGTTAAAAGTTATGATAAAAGTAATTTTTGTATATCAAATTTTAAAATAATATATACTTATAATACCAACAATTAAAAATAATATTTAATTTAATTTAAATACCTAAAACATCATCAAAAACAAATAGGTTATCCGTAGCATTTCTTTTTAAACGATTTTTAATCTTTCCATGCCGTTAAACAACTTAAAATTCAAATATGATACTACATATAATCCATTTTATTTTCTATTGTAAATGCATGCACGAATGATCCGTTTGGTATTCAAAAAATGTTTCAATTTTTATGATAAACGACTGGGCGAAATTGTTCACTTAAGCCCTTTGACCATTTTCTAATATATGTAGGTACATTCAATAATATCCTACACATATAGTAAGCAAAAAATACGAAAGAATCAAACTGCTTGTAATAATAAGTGCAATAATATTGTATGTTATAGAAGTTCGATTTATGGAGTAGAGATGGGTTATCAAATATTTATGTCCCTATGACAAATGTACTACTTATTATTTGTTTAGTCAAACTTTGAATTATTATAATTTTTAAAGAAAAATCATTATTCACATTAAAGGTAGTCTAAAATACTTAAGAATATTGGTAACTATATTATTTAGTAATCAAGTATTAATAATAGTTTAATATACACGTAGACAAGATCTTATTATTTATAAATTACTAATAGTAACTAATTACTAACTACTGAGTAATAATAATTAGTTTTAATAATAAGGGTAACCTGAGAGTAAAAAATGATTTTGTTTTTTTTTTTTTTTAAATATCAAAAGAGAAGTTTTTCATAATGATTCTTATAGTAACTCAAATAGTTAACATATTAATTTATTATAATTTTTCGAAAAAAAAATTGTTTCGTGATCATTAACTAACATGTATTTATATTTCATAAATATTTTAAAAATAAATATCGCAATACGCGAGAGTCCCAATGACTTATTTACATTATATAAAAGAAATTCTATGCATGTGAATATGATTAAGAAGTTACCTGGAAAATTATATTATAATACATAGAAATGAAAAAAATACTAAAATAAAAGGCGAATAAAAAATATATTAACTAAAAGGTGTGGAAATTGGAAAAATAAAATGTTTAGCATACCATTATTATAGAACGTTTGGGGAAATAATCGGAGGAATAAATTAATGATATCTTTTTTTTTGAAATATTTTATATTTTATTATATATTATTATATACAAATGTGATAAATGACAAAATGTATATAATTAAAACTGTCGCAGTAGATATTAAATGCGAAATAAATCATTGCATATGCTCAAATTTAACGAGCAATAAAAACTTTAAATACTATTTCACCGATGATTTTTTTTATTTTCGTTTGCTGATACTGTTCGACGCTCGAATGACGTTCGTAACGTCAATCCGCATACTGAGTAAATTGTATAATATATGTTATATATATTTCGAATCACAGACAAAATTATTTATGATTCTTACTCGAGGCTGACTGAAAAACGCTAATTATAATGTATAATATTAATAATATTTTTGATGCCCTATTTTAAAACATAAATAATTGACTGGACTATTATAATTATAGGTACGTATAGACGTAGTTAAGAGGGATTTTGGCGTAAAGAGCTAACCCCCCTCCCAAGTTTTTGATTAACATCTCCAAAATATATACCGTAGTTATTTACATAACGGTTTTTTTTATTTTTGTATTTGTGATAATATGCAATACTTTCATATGTTTTAGTTTGTTCATATTTATATTAAAATATAATGAGCTATATACGCTGGACGCTGGATGATTTTTTTTTATTTTTATAAATTGATTTTAATTCATCAAATTTTCCAAACAAGACATAAACTAGATTATTTAAAAATATATAGAAAGTCATTAATAATTATTTTCACAGAGTAATCTGGGGCTTGAGCTACCCGACAAAATGTGTCAGGCTCCGTCTATAAAAGGTGTGTATACCTACGATATAATTAAATGGCAAGCAAAACCGCGACACGAACTCGCTCGTAAAACAACGGCGAAGATTTTATCAATAGAAACGCTTTGGTATACCTAATACGCGAAAATTTGTATACGCTTATATTTATAATAAAACATAACCGCGTATATTGTTTATAAAAAAAAAAATTCGTTTTTGTTATTTCTAAGCTAGACAAATAATATAACAGTGGCCGGTAGTATCTGCTGCAGGTGCCGCGATAATAGTATCAGACTTTTATGATTTACGAGAGAGAAAAAAGGCCCGTAGCCGTTTTAGACGCCATTTGTTTGCTCTCGTATTTTGGTTTTCCACTCCGACGATAATTTGGAAAATGGCATGTACGGATAGAAATTCTGTGCGTGTTGAGTTTAAGTCTGAAAACATATCAACGCATTCCAGTCGGCGCAAGTGATACACGCGCTCAGATTACTGTTGAACACATACTTTTAAACCTCTTGTCCTTAGATATCTCGAGAAAAAAATCATTATAAACACGTAATAAATGTAAATCGTTTTTTGTTTTTATTATTTTTTATTTGATTAATCGAGTTTCTTCAAATATCGAGACTTTATATATATAAATTGATTTATATTGTTAAGATCATCACCTAATTACAATTCAAAAAACTGTAACGGTGTCAAGTAAAATATAATTATAAAAAACCAAATGATTGTTTTTTTATTTTTTTAAATACACGTTAAATTATGATATAAACTGTAATGAGCTGTAACTAATTGTTAAGGTTGTAATTATATTATAAAGTCGAAATATAATATATTATAATTCGTCTTAAATTACTAGAAAATTAAATTATTTATTTCGAATATGGTAAAAAAAAATCTGAACGGCTTGGGTTTCAAATATTATTATTCATTTTTTAATAAGTATTTATTGTCCAAAGCCGACCGGGAAGTAAATCAAGTGAAATTATGAAATGTAGTTGTTTTTCGTTCTTGGTATTATGTGGAAAAACAGAGACAGTAAACGCGTGTTAGTGTACATTCCACGTTCCTGCTCAATTAAGTGTAATTTAATGCATTTTTTGTATTATTTAAAAATGTTAATATAATATTATTTAACACATCTCATAACACCACGTACCTCCAGTGTTCGTATATGTTTAATTAGAGGATGATAATAATATCAACTCGTTAAATGTAATTAATTTTGGTTTCGCGAATAATGACTTTAATTTTTTTTCCAACTACCGCCGTTTTCATTAATAGTGTTGGTTTTTTTATTTGGTTTAATGTCTATACATATTTACACATAATTATTATATGCTATATAATGTGTAGAATTTTATGAAATCCGTAAATGTTCTTATTCTGTTGTAGTTTCAGCAATATTGTCTCTATGATCAATGTGTGCGTGTATGGACTGGAATATTTTTTTGTGTTATTATTAGTTAACGACGATCCGTATCTGAAAAGCTTCTAACATATTATTAATATTATTCTTTATTGCCCTCCGTTTCTGTGTCCGAAGACGACCCAACTTTGATTAATTTCACGTCGTGTGATAATATGGAACTTGTAGTTATCGTATTTATTATTATTGAACAAAAACGAAACGCAATAGAAACGCGTTTTTCGGTAAATGACTATTTCATAGAAAAAAAAGTAAAAGAAGATTTAATCAAATTTATGTTAAAAGATGAAATAATCGACCAATTAGCATATTCTAGTCAAGAATTGAAGGTATTATTGTTATTGTTAGGTATTATTAGAGTATATTACTATGCCAGATTCATTACTTAAAATCCTTATTATTTTATTAGTTGAATTAGATCTATGAAATATCTAAATGTTATATAACTACATATCAAATATTATTTTATTTTTATGTTATTAATATTATATCGTTATGTATTTTGTATGGTTCATATAAATTTTTGTAATATTATTACATTTATTTTAATTTCGTATCTGTTTAATCTTAAAAAAAGTTTTAATTTCATATTAATGGTAAATACAATTGCCGTATGCGTCTCATGTCCATAAAAAATATAAACTTTAATAATATTTTTTTTTTTTTTTTTGTAAAAGGACCTACATAAAATTACCGTGCTGGGGGCGCCCCATCATAAGTCAGACCGACACTGATTTTACAGTGCAGCTTTCAGCTCATCGCGAGCACGTATTAATTAATCCTATGTACGACGATAAATAACTTTTGCATACCTTCAGTACACATGATAAATAGCAAAATATGCTTTGTAAATACAATCGGAATGCCTGTAATAAAACCTCATTAACAATTTACAGAGAAATGGTCGTAACACCACTGCGAAGAATTTTCTCGACTGCAGTTGAACAACACTTGGCAGAATCGTAGGCAATTTATCGATCAAATTACAACACAAGCGACTGTTCAGTGTGTGTCTAAAAAATCCTGTTTTTTTTTTGCGCTATGTCGTTAGCCGAAATAATTTCAAATTTCATAACGATATCATATTATTGTTATTGGTTTAAATAGGACTTCGCTCACTGGGGTTTTCCGCAGAGCGAAAGAAAAATCGCTCAGCAATAATCATTATATGTTTAGAACGCTCGTAAGGCTCTGAACGCGAGAAATGCGATTGTCGATTTTCTGATAGGCAATACGATTTTACAATGATGTAATCTTGTTCGAATTGTTGTTGCCGATAATCGTTTAACGTTGTAACAAACAATAATAAAAATTAATGTTTTATGTTGCGTTCTGTTATTATCTTACTTGTTTCATGTTATTGATTTACGTGAACTTACATTATGTGTGGGTTCTTTATTTTTTCTTTTTAAATTGAGAGTTAAGTAGTTTATTACAGGACCGACGTGGTGGTTTTTATTTCTCGTGATCATTATTAAGGTTGCTGACATTTTGACATATTTGTTTCATGTATAAGAAGTGTAATTGTAATAAAGGAAATCCACTTTCACTTATTCACGGAAAAAGTTTGAGAATATTTAATAAGTATCATAAAAAAAAAAACTCGTGAACGGGAAAATACGTCATATTTTAAAACCAATAGGTTTTTGTCTTAAGGATATATTTAATAAAATAAGTTAAATTTTTGAATTTAAACTCAGAATATATTTTTAATTTATTACTTTCTAAATGAAAATGTTGACATCTCCGAATGTAATAATTATACCTATTATAAAATCTATTGCATCTGTTGTTTAACGTTGAGAAAAAAGTTTTATACATAATTATTTTAAAATTACACATTGTTTAAAATATAATAGAATAAAAATATTCAATTTATTATCATATTATATTTATACATCATTCATTAGTTCTATAACTATAGAATTGTTAAAGTAAATTTTTAAACATTATTATTTTCGACCAAATCACAATAGTTTCATATATATTCTAATATGAAAATAAAATTAAGTAAAATATTATACTTTCAAAATAGTTTGCTTATTTATTTTCAACGTTAGTTTTTTTTACTTATCATATAGATAACATAATTTTCAACGTAAAATACGACATTTTGCTCAAATAGTTGATTAAATTTTAATCGCGTTTTATTAATATATATATTTTTTTTTTTTTTTAGTAAATCGCCAACTTGATAAGAACTAAAACAAAAAATAACAAAATATATCTGTATTATGCAAACAATATTTTATTTTCGTGTGAAATTAGAGGTAAAGTTTACGAGAAACAATTATATGGTCGTAACGTTAGTATTAATTTAATCTCATAGTCCCCGGAGTGAAATATACTCTAACTTTATCATTATGCAACAACTCAAATTGAGCTTATCGTATTGTTAATAATATTATGGAAGAAGGGTCCCTTGGAGTTTCATTCATTCGAGCCGCAATAGACCTATTGTGGATTTGCCGACCGGAACGCTGTTCCCCTTGTCACAAACGTGCTAATTGTCATGTGCTTAATCTATTGCTGCCCGACGTCAATGGAATACTCTAACTACCTTTACCAGCTGCAGATTATATATGTAATATATTATATAATAATAGTCATTTCTTTCTGTTTCGTTCAAAATATTGTTCTTTCATCTCGAACAACAAAGGTTATACCTAATAATAATTATAATATCGTCTCTGCATCTGTGACAGATGGATATAGGCGCTTGACGTCAGTGTGGTTTAAAATGTTCCATTCCTAATGCGTTTGAAATGACTCGGAATAGAAACTTAAACTTAGATATGGGGGTGGGTGATGTATTTCGAATAATTTTATTTTAATATTTGATAGTATGTTGTGTTGTAAGTTATAAATTATCACAGTTAAACATACAAAATCGACTAGATAAAATATATTTTAACACTGACTATAATTTCAAATTTTCCCAAAACAAGTAACGTTTTTTTAAAAATCTAAAAAACAAAAATTATTTAAAAAGTATTTGGAATACTGTTTTTCATTCATATGTTTCCGAGCAGAAAATATACTAAATATTTTTTCACCCTAATAATATAATTATTGGTTTCTATATTCATACGTGTATTATAATTATATACATCGAATCGTTAAACAATTTTTATTTATACTATTTGTTTCAAACAAAACGTAACAAATAGGACACATCATATATGACATGTTTAAACCGAAAAATTATGGTTTTCTGCGTACAATATTATGTGTACTAAATTAGCTCGTTTATTAATGACCTACAATTTATCATGACACATGTGTTTTTACAATATTATTGTGAAATTCGTGCACGATTTCATAAACTTCAAATGTATATACTTATGCTGATTTCATGCTAAATAATGATTATAATATATCTATTAACGATAATAATTTTATTCGGCATAGCAACTATACGACAATTAGATATTTATACATCGAACAATACAACAGCATCACGCAAATAAAATAATATTGGACGAAAAAAATTTTATGAATATAATATTTAATATCGCAACGATTTCAGTGTAAGTAATATATAATATAATATAATGTCATTACATACAATCGATAATTATTCGATAAATTGCAATGATCAAAACTAAAATGTTATTTTAAACAAAACACCTCTACAGTCACGAATTTTTACAGCACACAGACCACAATACAATAATATGACTAATATCGAACGAAATGATTTAGTGCGTGTAATTATTCGGGTAACCGTCGTGTCTTATAACACATATACAACGGCTTTATGTTTCTCCCTAGAAAGTCCCTCGAACACACACAACCGCCCATTATTCTTATCGGCGATAAAGAGCTTTACCCGTTTAGGGACTTTAAGGCCGTCCGTCCTGATTAGGATAGTAGTAGTAGTAGTAGTAGTACCGCGTACTTAAGGACACACTTACTTTGTCGAGTATTAAATGGTTGCACTTAAGAACGCATCGAGTGTTTCTAATAATCGTGTTTTCGGGTCCCGCGGAGGAGTGTAATATTCGCCTAAGTGGACGACAACCTTCGGAATAATTCTACCGGCAAAGTGTCCTCAAACATTACCGGGTAAAAACAAAGGATTACCATTGAATGCTCGGCCATGCGGTACACGATAATACATATTATTATTATTATTATTATTATATTTATAGAATATAGTGGTACGCGTGTATACCACCGACATCCGGCACGAGCTGATTAACAAACAACGGGGGCGCGGCATGTGGGGTAATATTGTCACGTGTGTTCTAAACCCCCTTCGACCCCTGTCCATTTATACCCGTCCAGGTTTCACGGAATTCGATTAAAGTGCGTTGCCCGGAGAGGAAGAACGGGTAATGCGATGCCTGGCAGTGAATACGAAATATTGCAAAAACACGTATTAAACTGACGACAATATATAGTACGTTATAATATAATATAGACAACTGCTTCTCTGCAATTCAATATTTCCTCTTAAGCGAAACAATTATTTACTAACATAGAAACAATAGGTGTCTCTATATTATTCATGATTTACAATTTTCTTTTGACGCACATTTTTTTTTTATATAAATATATATTATATTTATATAAACAGTATGATTCAAAATGTATGTTATGGCAACTTTATTAATTCAAAATAGAGACAACAATTTATGATACAAAAGTTTTTTGATTTCAACGGTCAACTTTAGAAATTTATAAAAACTTTAAATATCTTTCGAGCATAGATTTTAGCATTAATTAATGTCGTTCGAACACTAAATTATATAAAAAAAAATGTCTTTATATTATGTTTGCAAAAAAAGTATTGGTTTTCATTTGAGTTTCTGAAGTTGACCCCCTAAAACCTCCCTAATATATTGTAAAAAAATTATAAAATATACAAATCATTTTAAATTAAATCAAAAAACCTTTGGTGTTATATATTTTTCTGTATTTTAAATATTTATGTGATAAAATAGCTGTAACACAAATATTGAATCACTCTGCATATAATATTTAAAAGGTGATATTAAAGGATATTAACCTACGGCGTTATATGATATTAAATAATATGACATGGATATAGATGTTTCATACAATATAAATAGATTTAAGAGTGTAATGGCTAAATATTTACAAGAAGGTTAACTTTTTGCAAGGCTTGATAATAATGATGATCATGGTAAAATGATATACATTATGTTAATAATAAATAATAGTACTTTGGTATATTTTAGTTTATCCATTATTTGCGATTGCACGAAGGACTGTATATGGTATTTCATTCTTTGGTTGGATTTAAACCTAAACTTTCATCAATAATATTAATTATTTTAAGTTCCTCGCCGTGTTCTTTGCACTATTTGCATTCGTACATTTTTACATGTCAGATAGATAAGGTAACATCAAAAATTCATATAGTCATTATAATCTGGTATGCCCAATTCTAGCTCGATTTAATTTTATTTTAATTTGAGATACTGATGTTTGGATTTCTACTTCATTTTATGATCCAATGTTTTATTCGATTTAACATTTAACTTAGTTGTTTGACTGTTCCATACTCGTATTTTGCCATAAGGGGAGAAATGTCCATGAATTTTATAAAGGATGGCTAATTTTTTTGGTTTATCTAAGATGTTTTTTTTCTATATTAAGAATTATGTGAACATTTTATTTGGTTTAATTTAAATAAAGGTTTGGAATCCATATAAAAAAAAAATAATGTTCATTATGGTAATTGAATATCCGGTTGTGCTTCATATTAAATTATATTCGTTCAAAGTATATAAAAGTATGATAAACTAATGAATACTTTTTTTTTCTTAAATTAATATTTTCTTCTCACTTAAACAACCTATAAAAAAAACTATTTACAAGTACTGCAGTATGGGTTACGATAGGTATTGACAACGCGATATGAAAAGTCATATAATTTATAATATTAAATGTCGGTAACTAACATTTAAACTATACGTACATGTAATATTATAATATTATAATAATATAAAAATATCTTTTTAAATAGTTTACATAATATCTATTTGAGAAAAAAGATATTTAACTTTAAAATGGCTCTTAGTAACATACATAACATAGAGCGTATAAACTATTTTGTGATTTATACAATTGACCGTTCCGATACACTACTCGTAACAAAGAAATATGTATTAACATTATTTTCCATTAGGCCCTTTCTCGACGGAATTCAGTACCTACTGAGAACAAAAAAAATAACAAATCATTATTCTTATCAAACATCAAATTACCGATACATGATAAAACGCTATACACTGATTTGGACTGCTCTGGAACCTTTTTTCCTAAAAAACAATAAAATATACTGAAAAATAATTCACTTAGCTCAAGATTTTCCAATGATGTATCTACTATATGGGACAGTGTTTTTTTATGTAGTTTGTATATTTATTATAATTATTCATTATTTTTTTTTTTTTTTTGTGAGGCGTGGCGCAGAGAGCTATAAAATAAGACATCGATTTTCATTAATTATTTTTTTTAATTTTCTGTTTTGTGAAAACGTCGTGATGCATATTTAAAGTAGCTGTGTAAATCATAAATAGAACTATTTCAAATAATTGTATATTATAGTTTTCAGTAATTTCCGAAATGTTTTAATATTTTATTCAAATGGTAAAATTTAAAAAATGCACACCGAAAATGTTATTATTTTAGCAACCGAATTTATGAAAATATTATACTATTAAATAATAATGTTACTATACTCTGAATCACTTATTAAACAACGTCAATAATTTAAAATAAAATTTTTGTTTAGTAAACGTCAATAACCGTATTGGAGTCGAAATATTTTAATTATTGTGCAAATATAATATTTATGAAATGGTTTTAAAATACTTTGTTATTTTGGGAATAAATACTTCAAATTTTACTACAATATTATGTTAATGTGTACGTTATTACATTTTATACATTACGAGTATCATTATTTATAAATTCGTAAATATTTTAACCAGTACTAAGTATTTTCTTGAACTTGATTGTAAATAGTTCAAAATCATTTTCTAAAACATGTAAAATTGAGATGATCGACAACAGCTGTTGTATTATTATAATAGTTATTAGTTCATATTTTGTTTTAAATTTGGAAAATATAACAAATAACATTTGAAGAATATATTGTAATACATGAACTAACTTCTTTTAAGAAATGAACAAGAACATTATTTCATCCGTACCATATAGATTATGAACATTATATATATATATATATATATATATATATATATATATTAGAACGGAATTGTAATTCTTCAAATCCAAGAAACAAAATATTTAGTATTAAATTAGGACCCTTGGGGCATTTAAGTAAAAAATGAATAAGAAACGATTTTATACGATTACTTTATTCTCAGCAGAAATAATTTAATAACAAAGATAATACTTATATTATATATTTTGAGATGTATTGCTTTGTTGAAATTAACATAAAACGAAGTTTTCCTTTAGGGTCAACAATACTATAAAATAAATAAATTGTATACTCTACCACATAAATGTCCATTGAATAAAAAAAAAAAGGCGAGTTATTAATACAAACCTAATAATATTCATTGTTGTATTTATTTTTTTTCGTTTTGTGCTTAGAGTACAAATGTATGGCTCTATTCAATTCCACGTTTTGTTCGAATCGTAAAATATGTGAAGCTAAAAAGAAACACAGACAATTAATAAAAAAATTTTCCTCAGAGCGATGTTTTACAAACTAAAATTATTATATTTTTGGTTTACATTTTATAATTATAATACATGTTTTAGAAAATTACTATTGATAGATAAAAACCCTTGGATATATAAATGTGACTAATCGGGTAATGTTTCAGTGTACCTATTTATTAAATAAAAAAATACATAAATCATTAAACGTTAAAATAAAACTATTGTGAATATTGGTTATGTTGCAGCTTGGTTTCGTTTTTCAAATGTTTTCCTAGTTTAATTTTAAGAAAAATAACGAAATAATATATCACTATATAATAAACAACAAAATACAATATCGAACGGCGTTCCACTTATGCAATTTCGTTACACACTTTTGCAAAGATGTTAGTGAACGAAATGAGGTCGTCATACGCGGAAAACAAAACCGTAAAAATGGGAATTTCGTTTTACACAATGTGCATACGATCAAAGTTTTACCGAATTAATAAAATATTTTACGAGTGATTAAAAACGAGATTTTTGTACTCAGTTTCTATAAGAAATACTTCGTAAATAATATTGCTATTTTGGAGCTCCGTCTCCTAGAACTCTTTTACTCTTAAAACTTAATAATAATATTAAAGTAGTAGGTCTCAAACTAATATTCTAAAAATGGACAAGAAATATACTAGTGCTTAAAAAAATGTGCACTCTTTTATATTTTTATTGTTTAATTTACATTTAAAATCATTATACGTTTGTTTGTTCAAAGTAGGTATATATTTTAAATTGTATAAGATAATATCGTTTTTTTTTTTATTTTAATATATAATAGACACGTGTAATAAAATAAGATAGTATGAATGTTTTGAAATGGAATATTGCAGTTAGTCGTGAATTCGTAGAAGGCTACTAGATAAAATTCTAAATTCAATCTCTTTATTTTCGTTCTATTAAAATCTATTAAAATCTGCACAATATTATCATTGTGTTTAACACCAAACACACGTAAAATCGTCAATTGTATATTAAAACGTAAAAATCAGGGAATCTGGTATTGAAAGATTAAAAAAAATCTCTTATTACCTACCTAATAGTTATGTACGAATACAGACTAAAAACTTTTAACGCTTCGGAAAGTCGCAAATCGAATTTAAAAACTAACTCTACTATTTAAAAACTAACTCTACTAGCAACAAAAACCTCACTTCAAAAAAAAAAAAATGAAACTAAATACATTGATGCAATAAATTTCCAGCCCTAATAGTAATAAAGCGTTTTTGAATTTGTAAAAGTACTTGAAAACGTACCAATATAATATGACGTTATCATTAACAATAGAGTTAGAATGTTGATGACTTTTGCATTTTTTTCCTTTGATTCTATACAATGTTATATTAGTTAAACATTTGTTTCATGCTCCTTTGATTCAGAATATTCTAATTTTATTTTATATTTTTAGCTACAAGTAATTTCATGTTTTATTTTTCAACATTTTTAAGTTATTTTTTTAGTTTTTGTACAATATGGAGGCATTTTTCTCAAATTTTATATTTAAAAGAAAATTTGTATAACATTCAAAAAATTAATTTTATTATCATTACCGTGAGCTTTTCATTGTAATTAAATTGATAACGTACCAATAACATTTACTGTTTGGATGTTATAGATTTATAAAACAAGTGCTCTTTCAAACATACGCCGATTAATGCACGTTTATTGAGTATTATATTTATAAATTCTATGGAATATGAATATCAATGAGAATATTTTTAATATAATTTTTTTTAATTTATTTTTAATAATTTTATTTAATGTATAAAATTTTAATGTTTACTATTATCTATTAATATTACAATTCACATTTTAAATTATCACACCCACATATCTAATAAAAATTATTATTTTGAAATAAATTTTTTTCATTTATTTAAGTAGATTTTTTGGTTATTTTTAAATTTATTTTTTAGAGTTTTTAAGGCATTTTCGTGTGTTTTTAGGTCATCAATATCCTAACTTTAATTATCAGTATTGCAGTTCTCACGCTCGCACGTCGCGTCGTATACAATCTTACGACTTAATATAATTATACATATGACATAATATCATTGTACCGCCTATGCATTTGTATCATTATTCCGTACGATATAATAAATATATAAATGGGATAATACGAGGAGTGAAACGAGTACGCAACACGAAAAGGACCCTGCTCCTGTTGCAGGTATGGGGCATATCTTATTTCCGCAGTGTACACTACTGGTGGGGGGGGGGGGGGGGGGGGTGCGTGTCGCGAAGGATATATAGGTGTGCACCCGCTGCTGCGCGCGCGAGGTATGGTGTAGCAGTACACCTACAACACACAGGTGGGGTGCATCTGCAGGAGTCGTCTCACTAATGCTTGTTTTACATAGCTCCTACAAATCCGTTTACGTGCGAAAACAAAACGAAATTAGCGCCGACGCAACGGGCACACAACTCGTTAGCTGCAGGATGTAATACGTTTATAATACACACACACACACACACACACACACACACACACACACACACACACACACACACACACACACACACACACACACTTACAAACACACATGTATGTGTGTGTGTGTGTGTAGATAAGTGAGATCAAAAAGATATAGAAACACACCTACAACACGACTCGTACACGGTCGTAAGCAGCGCCAAAGTGCTTATTGGTATAACCGTCACCACCGCCGTCGTCATAGTATGAACCGGGATTAATTCCCTTTATATACCTTTATATATTTATATATAAGTATAGAGACTCGCGGTCGTGACCGGGGGAAGAGGGTGGTATCCGTGTGGACGTGTGGTGTATAATCGGAGGGGAATTTACATTTCATCCTTCCTTCCCACGCAACACCCCTTCGTCGATCCTGTTTTGAGCGCTTGCCTGTCCAGTGTGGAGGTATTACATCATGATAGCATAAAAGTCCGCTAATACTGACGTATTACAACAACAGTGGGTCCCTATTAAAATAGACCCACGCTGAGTTTTCGGATTAGTCCCTCTCGCTGCCTCATTCCAGCCTCGACCCCACTTCATCGAGTCTGTCGATCGAATTTACCTTCACTTTCGTTCGCAGTTAAAAAAAAAAAATTAACAGAAAAAAAAATACGTATTAGATGCCATGGCGACATGATTAATAATTTTGTTATTTTCGTGTAAAATATTATATTTAGGTAGGTTAAAGGTGCCGCTGCTCCCGATGTTTGCCCGGAAAACGCTATTATTCACGACACCATATTATTATTAATATCAACATAATTCGGAGAGATATGCAATGGAGTAGACCTACAAAATGGGAAAAAAGTAATATCAAATTTATTTTAATAGTGTGTATAATATACTTTTATGCATCGTCAACGTCGTCAAAAATATAATTCAAGATTATTCGAAATAATGAGAAATCCTTCTTACGTGTATATCCATGTGTTTATGATACCTAATTTATTATCTTCGTTGGCGCAACTAGAAAGGCAACACCCTCTTTAAAAAAATTGAGTTTTGAAAAGATTAGATTTTTAAATTTTATATTATTCCGTTACTTATTGTGTATATTATAAGAACACATATTATGACATTCTTGCTTTTGAAATGGGTGATTTTTTTTTTATCTTCTATTGGTCTAATTATCAAAAAAAATTATATCCATGCGAGTTAACACACTACTTTCTATTGATAGTGGATACTATCTATATTTAAATACTATACTTGTGTACTTGTGTAGATACATCCTCCTCATCCTTCTAAAATCGAACTTCGAAACGATTAAGTTTTTAAACTTTGGTTTACTCATGTTATTATATTGCACGATACATATAACACTCTTGTTTTTAAAATGAGTAAATTTGATTTATTTTCTGTTGGTTTAATTACCCCAAAAACAATTGTTCTATTATCCGTACGAACTATGAATTATAGCACCCTACATTTTATTGACAGCCATAACTGTCGATATTTGAATTCTATACTCGCGTATCTTGTGTACGTCATTGCTATTATCATAATTTTTTGGTCCGAAATTACCTCCGACCGGTTTAGGTATGCCTTCTACACATGGGTTATATACTATAATGTACCCGTTATACTGTAGTACTAAACACAATAATATTACCGCTTCGTTTGCGACACGAGCATAATTTTAAAGACTGTTTGATTTGATGTGCCTCATTATTGGAAAGGTGATTATGTCATAATATTATTATCATTATCATTATATGCCCAATATTTAAATATAATATTATATTATCGAATTAATGATAATTATTTCAGGTCAACTGCATTTTTACGCAAAAACAAATCGTGTCACAATAATAATAATATGCATTTTTTATAAGCGTTCGTGAAGTGTGATTTATAAGATTATACTCACGCGTATTTAATACGTGTGTGTTCGAGTTACAATTTCATCGTATTATGGCATGTTAACACGTTGCCATCGTCGTCGTCGTATTCGTTCGTGAACCCTATTTTAAAATAAAATATATTATTATTATTATCTTTATTATATAATAACATTGTATGAACAACATGCATCGTAAGACAGCACGGCAATGAATTAATAGGTCATAGTTGAGAACTGCACTTTTAAATCATAAAAAATCGTGCGATGTTGACTTATAAAATTAAATAATTGTGAACAGCACAAATTATTATGTACGATTTTATCTGCGCTACGCAAAACGGCTACGATTTTGTTTTTCTTCTTTTTTTTCTTTTTCACGTCATCAACACCATATTTCGTAGATCATAACAACGATATAATATTATAAGCCACGATTTATATATTTAGACGTTATTTAGATCGCACGAAATCTACTTGGATATACTTCCAAACAAGATAAGATGAAATGATTTCGGTAATTTTTTCGCAATAATATTATTATCTCTCGACGATTATCACCGACTAAAGTTTAAACGGATTTCCAGGACGAATATTATTATTATGCGATTATATAATGTGATTTTATTTTTCAAACTAAAAAAGTAATTTACAGTAAGCTGATTATGATGTATTACGCGTGTACTATTATTATAATAAAATATTATTCAAAACATTGAATGAGGTGGATTCTGTTATTTTCACAACCATACACATTTTTTCACGTAGTTGTCAAATAATTAAATACATTGTTATTACTATTATTGCTATTAATCAATCCTCAGACAATTAATGTTAAACTTTTATTATTATTATTATTATTATAAATTAAAATGCAAATATTATTTATTTAAAGACGACGACTAACGATGTTAATAATATTTCATGAATGGAATAATAATTATGTATTCGTATATGAATTAATCATAATCTAATAACCATTAACACGTGATCGTACTGTTTTCGAGTTCATTAAAATAACATAATAATATGTAAACCACCGAACTCAAAATAGGTATACGCATCCTTCACATTCATCACATAAAATAGTTATACGCAAAGCGTTTAGTAACTTACTTATATAATATTATACTGCAAGTGCTTTGGATAATATGTGCAGTTTAAATTGTAAATAAAAACCGGGTCAAGTAAGACTCCGCGTTTCATTTACACGCTTTCAATATATTTTTGGGAACATATTATAATACAAATTTACACATGAAAGTGCGACATTGTACACAATAGTAATAATAAAATGAAACACATTGTAATTATAGTATACTCACATTTATACATCAGACTATACGCAGACCTTTGTTCACACGTTTGGTTGTTTTTAGACAAACTTTATTATTTTTAAGCAGATATTTTATAGCCTTATAGGTAGGTAAACCGTATACAAATGTATGGCCGTCACTTTGGAACAACGCGTATGTAATTTTCTACACAAAACTGTTCAAAAATAAATTTGGTGTTATAACGAATATTAAAATATGTAATAACTATAAAAATAGGTAAAATGTATTAAACATTTTTTTTCAGGATACATAAAATTAATCGATTATATTTCCTTAATTTTTAAGTAAAAAAAAAAAAAATAAAAAATGAACATAGATATTATTTTATTTTACTCATCATCCAAACATATTGATGATGTTTCTTTCCAAACTCACAAAATACATTAAACGTAAAAATGTTATATCAAACTTTTTTTGTAACTCAAATTATTTAGATTAAATTTAACCTATATGGAATATTTGTTTAATTCAAAATTAATTGGAACTCGAAATATTTTTTTATTAATTGTTGATTTAATTAAGGTCGTTATAAACATGTTTATAGCTATATTTTAGAGTTTAGAACATCCTGTTAGTATGCATATTATACCCGCATTTAACAATAGTGTGGTGATTACAAATATTTATTTCAAAATGTTAATTTATCGAGAATCATAATATATAAAACTAAACATAATTTTTAATAGAAACTTACTGATTTTACTGCTCCACGACAAAATGTATGTATATTTTCTATAGTTTTGAAAAATTGTGGTTTTTCCTTTCATACAAATTGTTTTGAAATTTGGAACTGATTGGTCACCATATTGACATTATCCTGTGCTTAGACGATCGCCTTATTTCTGCATCCTGTTTAGTGTTTAATCATCGACATTCTGACATTTTATAAGCTCGTTATTATTTTTTATGAGCTACTGATTTCGCCCGACCATCTGCAATTTATAAGAAAGCTCCAACAAATAGTACTCGCGGTTGTGATGAAATGGTATCAACCTATTGCTATTATCTCTTCCCCCCACCGTATGGTCTAGTAAAAATGGTTTTTCGATGAAACGATAAGCAAAACGAATGCGACACATCAGCTCGGCAATATAACTACTCGTTGACCTAATTTTGATAATTTTGATTAATAAGGGTTGGCGGCAAACAGACACAATGACACGAGATTTTCCTGCCACACACCAACGCCGCCGTCCCGTTGATAAATCGGAAGCTGCTGACCATTGTATAGGCGAATTAAACGACCAATTAAAACCGACCGTTAGTCCGACGACCGGACCGTTGTAATAATATATTATCTCGTGCTTTTGTGTATTGTGTTCGAAGACAATATATAATATGATATAAACTTAATAAAATATTATCATGCCAGATATTTATTATCGTCGCGACGGAGAAAAGAAAACCCATGACTCGCTCCCGTTGTAATTATATATATATAATATATATATTATATTATAATCGTAAACGTATTTGGTTGGCTACGTGACTTTGATCTAGCGACGATATAATATTGAAATGTACGCACGCGAGCGGTACCGCTAACCAGTTATCAGTCGTCTCCGGAAATTTCGGATTCCGCATAATTTTATTGCACGGGAAATGTTTCGACCATTTGCGTTCACTATCTATGTACCGGGTGACCCGTTCAACGTAAGACGCACTCGTTATTTCAAAAAAGCGTTCATGTTTTTTTTAATATTTTTACCACACGAGTACAAGTCGTTACAAAACAATGTTTTTTTATAAAAAAAAAAAATACTATATTTTTGAACCTCGTTATTTTTTAAATTTTTACTTTTTTACAACATGCAGTTTTAATTTCATGTTCCAAAGTAAAATATCTTTCCGAGTACTAGTCCGAAATTGGATTTTCTTGAATAAAAATACACAGAAAAATGTTTCGCTTTGGAACATGAAATTAAAACGGTATGTCGTCATTCAAAAAAGTAAAAAATACATTTAAAAAAAAAATCGTTTTGTAACGACTTAAAACTATGCCATAATAAAAATATTTTCAAAAAACATAAATATTTTTTGAATTAATGCGTTTCTTGCGTTGAATGGATCACCCAGTATAATATTATTATTGTCAACAGACAACTACAACACCGCCACCACTATCATTTCGTTTTTGTATATCTACACTCGTCTGTCAATCTCTTTATCTGTACGCTATGTGAACGCGATGACATCAGTACCTACCTATCGATCTAATTTCTAAGTCTGGGACTGGATCCAATTTTTTTTTCTTTAAATTTCATTTCTAAATCATAAAACTATGCGTCTAGATCGAAAAAAACAATGTTTAAACGTATTCGAAGAAGAACAAATAGAGCAGAAGAACAGCAGACTTGACCTAATAAATCAATCGAAACGCAAGTAAAACAACATACAAATTCGAATAAATTTAAATTTTCAGTTTCTTAGTTATATAGTTATCGTAGTTATTCTGTAAACACAAATTCTCAATAACTATCTATATATTATAGGAGTAGTAAATCGTTATAATATAATATTATTATTGAACACATTATTCGTGTGCATATATACATATTATATACGTACAGATTTTTTTTCCCGTCGATATCATCATTTAATTTTATTTTGATTTTTCTGCGAATTGACAGATTCACGATTCCAGAGCTCAAGTATGTCGAGCCGGTCGGTTGTGGAAGTGGAATTAAGGAATGAGGGTCGATGCGATTGAGGGGTGGGGGGGAGAGGAATTAATTGCATCTCAAGTTTTTCACGTCAGATAACCCCGTCCGTAGCAGCTAACAGATGTTTTCCGACAGGGTTTTTGGAAAAATAGTCTGTCTGAAAACAAGGAGGACGACCGTTATTAGTTGCTCGTCAACTAAATAATTATGTTTTTGCAACCACTCTCTGGTCGCCCTCACCGACTGACATGATTGTTAAAAAAAAAAATCTATTGATTAATAAAATTAGGGTTTTTCCTATCATTTTCATCGCCGTATGCACGATATACCATATATTTTTATGTATATTAGTTAAATTCATCTACCCATTTTATTTAAAATTAATTTAAATCTTTTTCAGGAAAATATTTTAGTTTTACTTTATAAAGAATTTTCAATATTTACAGAGGTATATATACAGTTTAATAAATTCTGATTAAGCACATGAGAATTTTAACGTTTTAAACAATTATTAATATAAAATATCAATGACGTTAAAAGCTCAAAGTGGCTTTTCACTGGATCACTCACAGCAAAATTATGTTTATGATTTTGAATATTTCAACATGTAAAATATATATTTAATATAACAACATATTATATAATATACATATAATAAAAAAAATTACCTACTATTAAAAACAGTATTGAACTTTAAAAACAATCATATTACCCTATTAGTTATTATTTATCGATGAAGTTAAAATAATTAAACTCAGTTCATCGCCGGAAAATATTCCTATGGAATTCCAATACCTTTCAATATACATAGAAAAGTATTCATTGTAGATTACATTTAATATTATTATACTAAAATATGAATACCTATATAATTATTTGTGACGATACTATAGCTCAATTTGTAGTTTATTATTGTGATAAAATTCAAACTGAAAATCAATAATATATTTAATAAAAGATAAATGCTTTTTTTTAATTGGGTATTCTATAAATAATTGTATTGTATTTCACTAGTAATTTTTTTTGTAAGAGGAAAATGTTTATAAAACAAAATTTGTTCCAAAACGGCAATACGTCTGTATACTATTCAAAAGTAAATACATTTTTTGCAACGACTTAATACAGTAACCTTAAGATAATATATGAGTGTTACAATTATATAGTGTTTAAAAACAAAGTACATCGTTTTAAAGACACACACACACATATATATATATATATTTGTATATGACTTATATTGGAATACTCAATTTATTTTGCAATTGCATATAATATTTTATAGAATTCATAATACGTTATTGACGAACATTTTCAGATGTCCAAAACACGATACCATATTCATTCTATGTGTAGAGTCAGTAAACCCACTTCCTTCTACAATAAAACTACATTGGAAAATTATTTTAGCAAACTATACAAATCAAAGTTTCAAAATACACATATTCGATTATTTTTTATGTTAAATAATAATAATAACTGTATAAACCTAAAGTACTTTTGGGACAACCAAAAATCTCACGAGATTCATTTTATAGACACAAGAGATTCATTTTATAAACACAAGTACCTATGAAAAAAAAATGGTTTATTCATGAAAACTTGATGGTCAAAAATCAGTAAAAAAGAAAAAAAAATGTCGTCCACTCAGTATTTGAATCAGGACCAGCCGATTTGAATTTAAAATAAATTTGTAATTTGTAGCTATATACACTTAATACCACCAATTCAATTCAACCTATACAATATTTGTTGTAAAATAAAACATTTATAAATGCATTGCATACTATGTTTATTATATAATATAAATGTACAAAAAAACTAGCCTTGTTATATATAATATATGTAATCTCACTCTAAATCTTTTTTTATTGTATAAAACGCCCATATTATCTATGTTATATTACTAAATATCAAATTATTTAACACTATAGGTTAATATCCTAAACACTTTAATTTTTTTAATGTATATATTATATGTTATAATATGTAACAATAATAGCCGAAGCTGAATTTTTTTATTCGTGATCAATAAAAAAAAATTATAAAATGTACATTTTATATTATATATACATATATTGAATAAAACTAATTGTAGTGTAATGTCTCCAATTTTAAATATAAATTCAATTACAATTATTATATAAGTGCATTTACTTCTAATAAAGTTATTTAAATATTTTTATAAGTCTTCGTTCATTTTGGAGTTTTTTTTTTTGAAGTTCTAAAACTGTGCATAACCATTGTGAAACACAGAAGTTCTAAATATTAAAATGTATCAACTGGTAAATGTAGGTTTTTAATTAAATATATTTTATTCAATAGCTTTAAGTGATTTCAGTTTCTATTTATGTCATGAAGTTGTTTAAACAACTTATTTCATTAACAATTACTAAGAAAAAGTTTAATATCATAGTTTCGAAAAGTAATAATATATGTATATAAAATGGCTAATGGCATTTCATTTTAAAATGTAGATAATGGATTTTTTAAGAATTTAATTTATTTAATTTTTAGAATTGGATTTTTTTTTAATAATAGACATTTAATATATATTATGTATACTGTTAAATTAAAATCGAAGGTATAACTGAATTATTCCGCTGTTAAATATTTCTTTCAGTTTATAATATATTTATTATAGATTAAGTTACAACACCAAAAACTAGTCAGTGTTGAATATTGTACGTATAATCAATTCAGTCGGTACTATTATGAATCGAATGATTTGATGATTGATGATGTTAAAATATCGTACTCACTTATGTGTAGTAAATCCATCATTTATTTTTGTTTCATAATTTAAATGTAATATTATCTACTAACTTTTAAGTATGTTATAAGCTTTTAGCAGATAACGACAATAAAATACAAATATCATTCATTGTTATCAACTAAAACAAAAATGTAATGAATTATTATTGATATAATATTAAAATATTAGAAAAACGTCTTCATTTCCTGCTCAAACGATAAACTGCATTTTTGTGTTTGGTGTTTTATACATTATGGTTTAATGTATAAAATAAATTATTTTGATAATATAATAATTTATATAACCGTATAAGTACAACGTCACCAAATATCGTTTTTTGTCAACTCTAAATGTTTAATGTCGATATAAGGAAAAATATTAACTTAACTCGATTAAAAATACTAGTAATTCTGCAACATTCAATTTTTCTGAAATAACTTACCAGTTTGTCAAAAATTCACCTTATCATATTAGGATTGCACACTATCGTCATTTATGCAAATTATATACTTGTTTCTACTAAATTATTAAATCAATAAAAAATGTTTTCGTTTACTTTTATTTAGAACCATTGTAGAACATAGCGTGATAAATCAAAAAATATCTTATTCATTTTTTAACCAAAATTATAACTAAAGATAATTGAGTTGTATAAACAATATTTAAAAAAGTACCTATTTTTTTTCAAACTAATTGAAATAATTAAGTTATAACAACGGACAACTATAATTTTAGTCAAAAAAAATTATGGCTAAAATTAACAAACTAGTAATAGTAAAAAATATATATTATAAAAACCTACTTTTCAGCTTAGCTTTAACTTTTTATCTAGAAGTACTATAGATACTTATATATATTTTTATCGCAGAAAATATATTACTGAATATATAATTAACAAAATATTGTTTTCTGATTTTATATAAAATATATTTATCATTATCGAATAAAAAATTATACGTCTCTTTCTTCGATCTATTTTACAGGAAAATAATGAATAAGCTATTAAAACAAAATAAAAATTGTTCTGTATTTCCTTTGATTATTTTCTGTTCAAAAATGTCATATTTTTATTAAAGTAATACTAACGATACACTGCAAGCTGTTTTTAATAATCGTATACAGAATATCGTATACACAATATGTTAAAGTATATATTTTATATTTTGTAATTGTATTTCATACGAGATTTTAGCTACCTACATCTGCTTACATAATTTCAATAATAAATGATTTAAATTGGTGTATACCCATTTTGTTTTTGAACTTGTGTACTATAAGTAAAAAAATATACACTACTACCATCAAAAGATATTTTTAGTTAGTTATGTTATGTGTTCGCCAAAATTAGTTACCCTATCTAATCCCTCTTAACCGAATTAATGATTCTAGAATCCTAAAAATTACCTTATGTCATCCCATCTGTATAGGGTATAATGTGTTTTTAATACCTTACATCAAATAACCGCGCACCTCCGTGCATAATTTAATCTTTCCTGGGACCAATTTATTCCGGCAGTCACTTTTGATGTGATTTAATTAAATGTGTCATTTATTTGATCTAAAATAATAAACCGATAGTCTTTGAATTGTGTATCGCAATACGATATAATATAGGTACATAATTATATAGTTATAAAAGATAATTACATTTTATAGATTGTACAAAAAATAAACTATCCTAAATATGTCTTTAATTATTGCTCATCAATTTAATACAATACAATTATTATTTTTATAAAATAGCGTTAATTATTATTTGTTTGGTTTCAGAAAGTGTGTCGAATATCAAATAGATAAACGCTTATAATCGGATGATTCTACCAATGCATCGAACTAATAGCCTCAGGTAAGTCAGCTATTTTTATTATATTACTTTTTTTTTCATTATCAAACTTCAGATCGTACACCTATCATATTATGGTATATTATTTTATCTTTAAGCCTAGTAAAGTAGCAGCCCCGTTATTTGTTGCTTTTTTTTTAACTTGACGCAAAAAATACAAAAATGAATATTTCATTATCACGGACACCAAATTTACGAAATTCAAAGTAAATTTCTGATATTCGTTTTCTGCGATTAAATAAAATATTTTAAATATTATTCGTGACAACGTTTAGGTCCAGTTGTCCTTCAAACCCGTAAAATATAAAATGCGCCGGAAAATATATCAAACAATTCTAACTAAACAGACGACGGCGACACAGTAGAAAACGCGAGTACAGTGAAAAAAAGTCATTACGTCATTGTTTTAAGTGAAAACAATATATACAGATACACATATACACCGGTTAATAATATAATACGACCTATGCTGACTCCGTTTGAACACGATTATGTGTGTTGCGAGTAAAAAATAAAAATTGATTTTTAATACCTAACTGGTTTTCAAAACTTTAATAGTTTGTGGTGTGACGATATTAGATCAAGAATATACTTGCGTAATATGCGTCGCATACAAGTCTGAACTTGTATGAAAGGCAATTAGTTGGCTTCCGGACTTGCCGAGCGAGTCGGAAACAACTCGTCGTTCATTTGTGGTCGTCGAAGGTGCAAGTGGTAGAATGTCTAAATCACGGTTGGAAACTTGAAATGTCTAAAACACTTTGGGATTGAATCAATTTCGGGTGAGATGTATTTGTTGCAATATTAATGAACGATGTTGAAACGTGTCAAATATACGTATACTTAATGAGCGTGGAACTTCTAAGAAACATGCGTTATACATAAATTGAAAGCCCTCAAAAACGTGTTTTAATTACTCCGTTTAAACTGTGTTAACTAATAATGTAACTATAGAATTTTTCTTGTTCGATATTTAACAAATACTATAGAACTTAGATTTTGTACTATAATAATATGGTGTTTTTGAGTGCAATGGCACTATACTTTATAGTCCATAATCAGTTCAACTTCAAATAATTGTTTGAATTATGTACTTAGTATCTACCTACCTATATAATTGTATAAATTAGCAATGCACATGATAAGTTTTGGCCACATGCAATTTGATAATTGCGTTTAGTCTGTTAAAATGTCGCATATAATAAAATATAGTATAATGATTAATCTTCAAAATAATTTGTTAATTGTAGATTTTTCTTTATATTAAAAAAAAAAATGTTCAAACACAAAATTATTAAAGCAGATATAATACTTGGAACGATATTGTACAATATTATGTGTTTATTAATCAATATGTTATAAATCATTATCATTTTGTTTTTTTATTTAAATATTTAAAATATGGCATAATATTAACCTATAAAAGCTATTGAAAATGTATTTGTATTCAGAATATACACATAATAATATTTTACTTTTACTCGACTGTATTATTTGATATTATTGTTGCTAAAGTTGTATGGCAACAAATTATTTGTTTACCGCAGGACATCCGAAATTTAATGAGCTTTGTGGTTTCTTAGAAAGTTATTTAAAGTTTGATTCTTGTCTCAAAACCCATGTAATATATAATAGTACTTTGAATAATAGAAATTTAGTTCATGTAAATTGTATAAAATAATATAAATTTAACGAAGAAATAAATATATATTTTATTCTAATATTACATTTCTATACATAAATAAATATCAAACTTTAATTCATTCATAACATTGATCAAAAATACAAAGAACAAAAAAACTTATCATAATTACACTCGTTTTATGAATTATATGAATTACAACTATTTATTTTTTATTATTTTATAATTTGATTCATTTGTGTATCACACAACTCCATAAACCAGAACAGTTTATTTTTACTATAGAAATTAATTCGTGTTGAAATTGTGATGTTAAATGTAATAATTTTTTTCTCTAAAAACATCATTGTAATGTATTTCTACGTATTATTCATCTCTTATTGTTTTAACATTAACAAATTGTACATTTGTAATATAGGTAAGTACGGTGTAAATGCATGTGGAAACATAAAAAATTATTCAAGATCAAAATCACTCAAACACATTTGATCAAAATATATAAAAGAATTTGATATATAGGTGACGGAAAAATCGTTATGCAATTTTCAAACCAAATATTAGTCATCGCAAAACAATCGGTGTAGATCGAACCGCGCAGCCATTGGCCATGGGGATAATCGAGAGGCATCTGAGTTATTCAAGTGGTGTTGGGTGGGTGTAATGGCCAATAGGTGATGGTTTAGTATTATCTATTATACTAGTATTTAGGTGATAACTACCCGAGTAAAACAAAACAGTGTATGCCTCTAGATCGGGTTGTCGGGAATGGGTGCAGGGTGAGTGAAATACTACAGACAAGCCTCTGAAAAATTACAAGTTCGCCATGCCACTACGTTTGCGCGATAGGTCGTGTAATCGTTCGCCGAGAAACGAGTAAATTTTCTATTTTCTTTCCACCTTGAAACCATTCTTTTAACACTGTAAATTAACGTGAGCATGACCGTTGTCGCTAGAGTGTACGAATATCGTGTATTAAGACAACAAAAAAAAAAGTAAATAAATAATCTAGAAACAATCGACGAGAGAGTAATATTATATTATTATGACGACAACGAGGAACTGCAGCGACGGTAAGTGGCAAGAGACGATGCACGAGCGGGAAATAAGGAAAAAAGCTGTGGCTTTT
Source organism: Pentalonia nigronervosa (assembly GCA_014851325.1). Lineage (NCBI taxonomy): Eukaryota > Metazoa > Arthropoda > Insecta > Hemiptera > Aphididae > Pentalonia > Pentalonia nigronervosa. The sequence goes on from JACXSJ010001326.1 coordinate 89,846, forward strand.
GGTTTTTTTGTGGGCTTAAAGCAATTTCGAAAATGGATACACTGGACTGGCAACACGGCGCCGCTCGTTAACCGCAAAATTTTACATACACACATCCACGCGGTACTGCCGAGTCATCAATTTCTTCGTGGCTATTTATTACGATATAGTTTTTAACTGTCGCCGCCACCCCGAAGTTGCCTCGATGCCGTTTCGCCGTCTCTCACGCCGAATCGTGTATAGGATGATTCACCAATCATGCTCACCCCCATTTTTGCATTTAATGATAAATTTATTCAAATTCTGTTTGTTTAAATATTATACTCAAGCTCATTTTTTCAAACTCTTGGATGTTTTTTTCACAACTCAAGGTGTTTTCTGTGGCGATACAAACTTTTGTTTTCTTAATGTGACCTCCATCTTTATTTTTATTTTTAATTTTTTAAAAGATATTTTTTTTTTTTTTTAGTGTTGATGTACTTAATTCAAAATTTGAACGTGCAGTTTCTTAGTTATTAAAATGAATTATTCTAAGGATAATAGTCCTTAAAAATGGTTTACAAAAATATTAAATATATGTAATATGAGATCTAGTATTTGTTATTCTTGGATCGTTTTTAAAAATTATTAATGTTAATGTAGATAATATTAATTATTAAAATTGTCCATATCACTATAGCCCTCAAATCTTTTAAACCAATTTATCATAGACCTATTATCCTTTAGTACGCACAGTTAAATAATGAAGTACTTAAATATTTTCAAACAAATTATCCGCTAAATAATTTACAATAAAACAGGGAGATTCTCATTTGAAAAACAGAAGATTGTATCTCGATAAATTAAAAATATATGGTCTTTAGGTTATTTAAAAATTCTAAAAATCAAATTTAGAATAAATGCATTATTAAAGAATAAAAAGGGGTTAGCTTGCTTGATGAATCACCCTGTATATATATATTGTGATTCCAACGATGTTACAACAAGCAGAACATGTTTTTGAGTAATACGCACCACAAAACTTCGAGAAACATCATAATGTGTACTATTCACGATGGGTTATGATTTTCACAATTTACGTGGTTCAAAAAATATAATATCACTTTATGATATCTCGCCGCTGTTTGCATAATATTTAAAAAAAAATACGTTTTATTGATGATAGGTATATTATATTTATTTTTAATTTTTTTTTAATAATGTTTACCTCAAAGCCTGGAATTCGTACTTCAATATAATTCACAATTTTTTAATACTAAAAATGTAATTTGTTGATCTTATGTTTCTGCACCGATGAAAAATAAGGAATGATGATAGTATTTAGACATTGTGATTTAAAATATAGATGTCGTGAAGTCATTCATTCGTTTCAAACAAAATACGTCTATTTTTTTTTTTACGATTACCGTCGAATTCGGTTTTTAGTTCGTTTAAGCTTAAGTGTCAAACTAATGTATTACTATAATTATACGTCCCGCGGAATACTTAGAGCAGAATAAAATAGCACCGACACTGGGTACTCGGAGTACTAGTATAGGGGTAAAAACGCGAAAGTGTATATAACATTTCATCTATTGTACTACTACGACCGATATTTTTTTTTCAAAAAAAAAAAAAATAGGCTTTAGACCACAGGCCGCCGCTATAAATTATGATATCATGATATATACGAGTATATCGCAGTATAACATTGTATACCGTTGATATTGTAGTCTCTCGTTGGGCGTCACGTGGCGTAAATCATATCGCTGCCAGGAGGACCTGGATATAGTGCGTATTCGAATGTGAATAAAACGGAAACGGTTTACGGCTTCGGGGGGAGTACTCGGCGAGACGAATATCAATTGAAGCGACATATCATATCTGGGCATAGGCTCGAGCAGACCGAATACTGCCGCGTTACCCCGCGCGGTAAAGGTGCGGTATAACAATACGAGGGTTTGTTAACCGTAAATATCGTTTCGTTGGTTTTTATTTTCCAGTTGATTTTACGCACACCCACACAAACCCACAAACACCGGTCCCGACCTTGTCAATCGACGAACACGGCGGTATAAGAGGTAGCGACCATTAAACACGTAGCCCTACGCCTTATCTGCAGACCCATTTAACAGAATTACCCTCCCCCGGACACACACACGAAAGAAACAAACCGTGTACAGAGCTTTTCCCTGTTTTATTTTTTTTCCTCCAACGTGCTATAAATGTGTGTGTATATATATACGCGTGCTCGGGCAGAGGCGGAGTAGAACGACGAACTCATTGCAGGGGTCCTTAAAATAGATAAAGGACAATTTACTACTATCTACCGTGATACTAGTCGTAGCAATGTCCATAAATCAAATGATCTTTTATACGAGTTAAAAGGGGACGCGGAAAAGGTAAAATAAAAAAAAATAAGAATATACAACAATTGGATGGATCTTAATTGAATTTCCTTGGGGAACAACACACAGCATGGCGGTACGTATAGGGGCGGAATTAAACGGGCAGGGTAAAATTATATAATAGATTTTAAATTAAATTACGTCCCGTGACGTTGGTTAGTCGGAAATTGAAACAATCATTATAATCTGTGTAACGAAATCTATAGTTATTATACAAATCGTAGACCATATTATTATAATATCATGTAGTTAGTTATAACATTAGGTCGTAGACGGACGACTCACAAAATAGAATAACGTATTTTAATAATTTAGTTGATTAGAAAGTAAGTAGTTGATATTGTATGGTATAACATGCAAATAAAGTAATATTATTATCTATCAACGATGTAAATAAACAATAATGTTCATCATAAATACATAACAAAAATATTATGTAGAAAATCGTTAAGATTTTTTTTTTTAAATAGTGGTCCAAAAACTTTATAATGAGTAAAAAAATGTTTGTAGTTTTGACGAATTTTGTCAAAATTTAAACTGTAAATTCAAATACAATTAATTAATAATAAATAACCATGATAACAGAAATCATACAAAAATTTGCCTCGAAAAAAAATTATATCAAACTCAAATATACATTATATAATATGTTAAAATATAGTTTTCAGACCGCTGTTTTTTTTTTTTTTTTTTTGAATGCATAAAGGTTGCCGAGTGCCAATATAAACTGAACATGAGATATATCTACAATTAACTACTCAAAGTCTATAGTCATTAATAATTAGTAGAATTAATATATTACATTTTACTTAGATATATTATTCTTATCACGATTTAAATATGATTTTTCATTCATGAACTAAATATGTTTATATTTATTTTTTCAAACTCCCTTAATTATCTGTATGCAATAAACATTTTAAATAACTATCTTAATTATATATTATATTTGCCTGCATTTTTTTATACAAAAACTGTTATTACCTATGTGTATATAATTCAATAAAAAATATTTTTAAATACGTACAAATAATTTTACAAGATTTCAGTAAAATATGATCAATTTATTTGTTTTATCCGTCCCGAGAAATGTTTACATGCACGTGACAAACATACAAATATTATTATATCTGCAGTTAATTTTGAGGATTCTGAGCTTTAATCAAGGTTTTACATTTAATTTTCGGTAATAAATAATAATAATAATTACCTATAAATTCAAATATACAAATAAATTTTAGGGATTAAGTATACATTAGAACAACAATTACAGCAAATACAACAAACACACAAAACTACAACAAAGGTGCTGGAAAATTAACTAGGAAAAATTATCGAATCGGTGTTCACTATATGTGACGGTTATAAACCCAAGTTCTCAAAAGAGAAATTACGTTGGATGTAATAATAATAAAAGCTAATAAGTTAAAAAAAAAAAAGGTTAAAATTAAATTTCAGACACTAAATTGTACAAACTCATGAATGAAAAACATATATAATATCAGGTATATCGTTGAATATAAATATATACGATATATTATTGCGTTTCGATTAATCAAACATTTTTATTATTTGAATATTATAACAATACCTATCGTTGACAGTGTACTTGTATTATGTATTTTTTATATTTGACAATATTAATGTGGTTGTTAAATATCATAAAAAATAAAATATAGAATAATATTATGGTTGAATCGCTCGTCGTAACCAACTGATAACTCGCACAAGTGATGTATTTTTAAAAAAAATACCAAACACTTAAACTACTACCATTGTAGTAGTATTGCAGTAGCATTGTTGTATTATTATACAATTGGATTGAAACATGATAAAAAAAAAACAAAAACTCGACGATATTAATACGTTTTAATAATTTAAATGATATAGAAGGTGACCAAAAACTTTGGAAGCAGTCGTTAAAAAAATTAGATATAAATTAGACCTTTACATACTATATGGCAATAATAACAGATAACAATGCTTACATTTATTAAGTAAAATATATTTTAATTATATCATATTGTTATCAGTCCTAATTAGTTTAATAACCGTTTAAAAACTTTTTGAACACCCTATGTACTATATTATATACTACATTGCTTGAATAGAAAAGTGACGTGGAGGGACGGAGTCCCTCTTCTTTTTAGAAAATATTTATGCGTACCCCTTTCTAATTATATTTTAATTAATAAGACATTTAAATGATCAGGTACATACATTTTTTTTACACTTTTGCATTACCCTTCTATTTCTTTTTCCCAATCTAAGCACTGATACACTAGAATATTTTGTTGCTGATGAATTCGTGCTGATAAAGATATGGATCACAGTAGTAAGTACAGTAGTACACAAACAATCGTTTCACGGATGCAAAATTACAAAATTTTTAAGTAACACATTTGTTAAACGGTTATTATAGTGTATACATGTAACAAGATTATAATACACGTAATATTATACTCACTTATTATGATTTATATTTTATTATTATATTTCAGTAATCCACTTATCATCTTCCCTCCTCGTCTGACACTGCGCTTTTACAATAGTGTACCAATACGCGACGATACTACGGTACATCACGTTTATAATATGGAAATAAATCTACACTCTCTCCAATTGAATTTTTTTTTTTATTCGTGCCAAGAAAGACGGTCGAATATTATTTGATTCACAATATTGTACTAATATGTATGTAGTGTGTGTTTTTTTTTTTTATCTGTTCGCAATGTTCGCAATTCTAATCGTCTAATCAGTAAAAACTATACTATAATGTTTTGATTCTTTTGTGAATAATTGAGATTAATATTTAATAACTGTAAAAAACATTGTACGCAAGATCTTATTTCTTGGTCACAAAATATTCATGTTTCAGTTTTGGTTTCCCTTTGAAACCAAAAAAATCTTGGGCGAATAAAACATCAACTCTGTATAGTTGTAATGAACAGCATAATATATTATTATTATCATGGTCGTATATTGATTTGTAAAGTGCCATCTCAATACAAAACTTGTTTATAATTAGCAGAAATAATATTAGTCGTCAAAAGTGGGTTTGATTGACTCGGAAATTAGAATAGTCTATCCAACCGTTTAGTTCGTAGACTCAATTATTTCGTGAGAACCTAAGTAGTGTTATAGGTACTGTTACTCATACTGTTAAAGCTACAAATAATAAGATATAAACAACCAGCTGCGTATTAATTATAAATATCATATCGATTCATAATTTAAACAACATTATTGTAAATTATTGCAGTATAACCTGACTTACTACTGATGATTTTTTTTCTAAATAAATGAACTCATCACATTTATTATATTAACTTGTTGATATTCCGAAAAAGATTTTATGATTCAGTCCATTAGTTACACCAGAAAAACTTTTGCTATAAGCTATGTTTTACCTTCGTAGAAACTTTTCGAGTCGCCTTTGCGCAATGTAATATTTTTCAATTACTGGGAATTTAATAAAAATGGACTTAACAGACCTTCATTCGCCTATCTCTTAAATTGATTTTTTTAATCCCCCCTCCCCAAATAACAATTTTCTTAATTCAGTTATCTATATCAAACTATTAAGATTCATCATAACAGAATGATCTAATACAGTTCGTTGCTATTCAAAATGTTTTATCCATAAAAAACAAAATTCCCATACATAACATATGTATTATATTATAATATAATATAAGTATTGATATTATTTATAATATTTTATGAATAACTACATAGCACAGTGTGTCAATGGTTTTGTTTTGTAATTTTACAGTGGAGAAATACAGTCTAAAATATGCCCACACATTTTTTTTGAAATATTGTATTCGTAAAATCATAATTCTAAATATAAAATACATTTTAATCGTAAAAATATATATTTCTATATAGGTATTTAAGAATTATTATTATGACTCTGAATTTCTTTCAATACAGCAAAATGCTGATACATAACCTCAAACCAGAGTATTATTTTTTTTTTAGTTACCGTATTTTAAAAACGTATAAAATGTATGTAAATGTATATATTTGAAACACAACACCAAAGCAATGTAAAAATAAAAGCAAATTTTAAAGTTTAATTTAAAACTATTTATGCAAATATCAAACGTTTTGTCGATAATAATTTCTCCTTTATAAAATATAAATATAAAATTAAAAATAATATTATAAATGTTATTTAAAATTGTCAAACAAATGAAAAATAAAAATTTCATTAAAACATTTTAATGATCACATAATAATTTTCAGTTTTTGTCAGTTATGACCTTAAACTTTCAAACTTAAAGAATAAGTTACCTACATATTTCGTTACATTTATTTTTCTTCAATTAAAATGTAATTTAACATTGAATGTGGCTGAGAATAACAAATTCTATAAATATTATTATTAAAATTTATTTTGGTTCGGACCAATGTACTAAAAAATGTATGTACCTACTTATTTTAAATACATTTAATGATTAAATACATATTATTATAACATAAAATTAAATATATGATTAATCTTATAACTAAAATAAAATATATACAATTTTAAATTTAATCTTTAAAAGAATTTTTTTTTCGTCTTCATTATCAGTCTACTAGTTAACAAACATTTCACTTAAACAAATTAAATGGTTATTTTACTTTTAATAGTTTCAAGAATTGTTTTATTTTGTGATTGTGATGTATATGATTACGTTCCATGTACTTTTCGAACAACAATTCTTTCAAATTATAATAATTTTATCAAAGTATAACGTATATCATGTTTATTTGTGCTAGATTTTCATAGCATACCTAATTATTTTTGTATTGTAAATATATTTAATAATTTAAGATCACATTGAATTTTGAGGAAAATAAATTCATATTTTATAATATTCTTAAGATTAAATATGGTTAATTTGCTATATTGTTTTTAATGGATATTGATTTTTAATTGTGAAAATGATTATAAATATTAAATTACTATTATTTGTACCGTAATCTCGAATGAAAACACTTACAAACATATAATGCTTTATGTTATTAAACCTCAAACTATGTGATGTTAATTTATTAAAATACCATAAAGGAAGAATATACATTTATGACACTTAAAGAGATCAAAGGCATAAAGTTTACCTGGCAAGACTTACTGAACATGTCTACGTTCTACATAAAATAAAAACAACACTCGAGTTTATAAGGTCATATTTTGAGGTATTATTTTACAGCTTTAGAAATAAAGTATATATAGTTAATCTTAAGAAATTCAAATTTAAATATCAAAGAAAAGTTATTTTTAAAAAGCTAAGTCTTTTGATCTTAATTATAATATAGATAATATTATAATTAAAAATATTTGTGTTGATTAATTTGATTGAGTTAAAACTCTAGTTAACGTCGAATTTTTAAGGTTTTTTTTGCTTTTACAATTTTCTGAATAAATAAATATATAATTATAATCACACACATAATTATTTATTTACATTTTAAATAATAGAAATGATAAATATATTAGAATATAGTAGTGTATAATAATAATAATAATATAATAGTATATTAACAATATGAATACAACATGAAATATTGCAGTATTAAATAATTTTTGAACACGACTAAAAGAAAAATAAAAGAGTTGTGCAATTAATTAAATGTATTATACACGAGTTGTTGATAATAATCAGTATCAATGATATAAATTTATTAATAACTGCATATACTTTAATAAAATTGTCTAAAAATTATTTTTGTTTATGAATTATAACTTTTTTTTCTGTTTAAACCGATAGCAGAGAAGGCTCTGTATGAACAGTGCTTCTACTTTGCTGTCATCGTTTATAAATGTTTACAATACACTAATACAAACACAAACAATACACTTAATAAATATACAATATCGGGTTTATCACCTTACAAACTAAGATACAGTATTAACTAAGATACTACAATTTTGTAGTTAAGCATACAATTTTTGCCAATCATTTCATTCTCGGCTACTTAGAATTGTATTTTATAATATTATATATACGTAGTGTATTACAATAATATCAATATGCGATATTGTAAATATCACTTCACATACATGATACCAAACTATTCATAAGTTTTATTATTCTTGGAAACCTAATTAATTTTTTTTTCATTTTGCTCATATAATTTTATATACGAATGTGATGTACCTGAATTGCCTATCCAGAACGCCGTGCAATTATTATAATTTTTAGTATTGAAATTTGTAATACTTAAAAAAATAGTATACATACATACATAATAATGTGATATGGAAAATAATAAAATACTATACTATAATAACAAACAAAATATTTAATGTATTAAAAAAAAAAATTTGATTATGGTGATTCATTATAAATATATTTTTAATTTCCAACTAATCTGTTTTTAAATACCTATGATAATGCAAATAATAAATTCTAAGTCATTACGATGAAATTTAAACACAAAATCATGAAACCAATATTTGTGTTATCATTCATTATCTAAATTTAAATTTATGACCATTTGAGAGTTTTAATCGGTACCTGAGAGAGTTTGCCAACTTGGGCCATATCTCGATTTTATTCTTTAGGATATATGAATACGATTTAAATATAATTTGGCTAAGATTTATTTAAAAGTTTAATGAATTGGTTTTTTAAATGACTTATTATATTATCATTATTATTTTATCCATAAAAATAAATTAACAGTAAAATGTACTGTCAATTTTTATAGATTTTTTTCCATTTAATGGAAAAAAATCTAATTTTAAAATCTAGTTCGGTCTTGACCGTCGACAATGAAACATCGCGCGCCGTTGTTATATTTGTGTCTTCACTATTTAACAATGCAAATTTAGTCTCTTTTTTTCAAAAAAAAAAACGTGCCAACTCCGTAAAGTGCCAACATCCCATCAAGCCAGTCCTCAAATCACGAAAACAAATAAGGAGCTTCGCAAATCCGAATTTTGGTAATA
>JACXSJ010001327.1:0-99257 GCA_014851325.1 Pentalonia nigronervosa
TCGTTATGAACCAGCCGTCAAATGTGAGAGCTAGACTAAAACACTCAAAACAAGTCATCTAGTGATTTAATATATCGGTTTATCGATATTAACATAACCTCAGGAAAATTTTTGCATTCCCTACCCTATAATCATGTCTTGATTCAGTTTTATCTGAATACTTGTAGTTGAGTAGTTCATTGAATCGAGATGAATCACTAAATCGATTCATTGAATCGATTCAGTTGAGTGATTCATATTTCCCATCCCTGCAACTTAGCATCTTAGAAGTTTGTTAGTTTAAAGATAATTGTTCTGAATATTAGTCTGGCCAGAAAAATAGAATAATGGGAATTATTTTTCTATGGTAGCACTGTAATTCTAACAAGTGTTACAAATTTGCACTCCATAAAAATCCATGTTAAACTTAGATAGTGTCCCATCTGGTTATTCTATATTATATACATTTCAAAAGAGAACATACCGGGCGGCGGACAAGTTTTAGTTCGGCGGCGCGCATCCTCCACCAATTACCACCGGTTACGACGAGCGCGCTAGTAACGACTGCTTGGTGTCAACCGATAAACACCTGGTGCCAAATATCACAGCTACTTGTTGACTTTTAGTTAAAACGTGTTACTGTGAAAACTTGCGTCTTGTTTTTTATTCTTTTGCGTTTTGCTATTGTTTTTTTTTTTTTTTTTTGGATTCAATTATCAAATAATTTTTGATAATTATTATGGACCAACCATTAAGTTGATGCTCAATTTAAATAATCGAAATAAAAAAAACAATTTATAAATATTAAATATTCCTGATTCTAAGCTGTGCCATTCGGATAAGATAAATAATTGTAAAGCTGTTATTTTATTTGGCGTATACTGTATACTCGTCGGCACACTTTGATCGGCAACTTTCGTGCGCCATCGATGGCTCGTTTCGGCCTAAGTGGGAGAAATTGGCTTCGGGACGGCTAGCAGCCGTCAGTCGACATGCTCGAAACCGGTATGTTCTCTTTTGAAATGTAGTATATGCTAGTATAGCGCATGATATAATAAATGTTTTCTTTATAGTTTATTATGTCATGATCATGATTAAACTCTTATTTCTAATGTCAAATTATCAAATACTAATGATAATCTTTTGATTTTCTATGAACATGCCTTAAATAAATGTTTCTTTATAATTTTGATAGTGCACACTAGCCAATTTACCAGGCGTTAAGCCCTGTAGATTAAAAAAGTAAGAGTTGAACCAAGAAACAAGCCATGGAAAAGAAGCTTAAGAATCAAAAAAGACAATCTAGTGGTCTTAGCGCAACTTCTGCTATTGCGTGCAAGGAAACTAACTTAAGTATACTTGTGCTGAGTGATATGGTTGGTGTAATTATTGGTCGAGGTGGTTCTACAATTAAAGAAATTATGAAACAGACACATGTCAGGTAAAATTTAATTAAATATTGTTATATTCATTTTTAAAAATATGTTTAAGTTTAGCTATCTGTCCATCTATTGTTTTATGTAAATTAATAGAAATATTTAATTGTGTTTTAGAATTAATGTTAATTCCAATAATATTATTGGATACTCGGAAAAAGCTATTACGATCTATGGTACTCCAAAAAATTGCACTGATGCATGTCTTAAGATTTTGGAAGTCATGCAACAAAAAGCGACATATACTAATAAAAGGTAATTGAGTTATAACCACTTGTTGTACAATTAAAATTTGTCTATGGATTTATTGATAATATTTTTTAGCGATGTGATACTGAAGATTTTAATTCATGATACTCTAATAGCTTTAATAATTGAAATGAAAGATGATACAATTATGACTATTATGTCTGAAACTGAAACAAAAATTAATGTATCTAGGTAAATATAAGTACAAACATAATAATGTTTATATAATATTAGATAATAAATAATTTTGTAAAATTAATAATTTAAAATAATTTCAGCATTACTGACATTACAATTGACAACATCAACTACAAAACCATATGTACAATTGAAGGATCAATAGAAAATATATCTAAAGCAGAGTCTCAAATTAGTGCAAAGCTTAGACAAAATTTTAAAAAATATCTTCAACCCATGGCTGTAAATATCAACACCCCAATTATCACTGAACTGTGAAATATGTTATAATTTTATTAGTCTTAAATTTATTATAAGTATCTTATCTTTAGGGTTGTCAGATAAATGTTGAACCAACTATGCAAATGAGGAATTTTAGTGAAATAGGACTTCCACATTTTTTGTATGAAGGCCCTAGTGCCACTCCTACTATTAGGGACAAACAAACAGAGTCTCTGTTATGTATACTAGTGCATAGTGATATAATTCATGTTATTATTAGCAAACATGGTTCTACAATCAAGAAAATTACACAACAGACAAATGTCCGGTACAATGTTATTTATTAGAAAAAACAGTTTGGTTTAAATATACTAATCATTGTTTTAAATTGTAAGTTATGTTAAATTATGTTATAGAGTCCATGTTCAACCACAAGATAATTTTGGCTCTATGGAAAAAGCTATAATAATTAAAGGTATTCCAGAAAATTGCTCTCATGCGTGTCGCAAAATTTTGGAAGTCTTGCAACAAAAAGTTATTAACTCTTGTAGAAGGTATAAGTAATTATTTTACTTAAAATTGTCTATGGCTAATTAATTGGTTCTAAAAATCCAAGAACTAAGTAATCTTACACATTTATAAATTTGGATTTCTTAATAAATGTTCAAGCGATGTAATACTGAAGATCTTAATCCCTGATATTCTAATTGGTATAATTATCGAAGAGGAGGGCAATTTGATCAAGAAAATTATGTCAGAGACTGAAACAAAAATTAATGTATCCATGTAAGTTAAAACCATAAACATCAATCATTGAAACATGGTAATATTTGTGAAATATTAGATAGTAATCAATTATTAAAAATAATTATAGCATTACTAACATCAAAATTGACTGCTTCAACTACAATAGAATATGTACAGTTGAAGGCTCTATAGAGAATATATCTAAAGCAGAGAGTCAAATAAGTGCAAAGTGCAGACAAACTATTGAAAATTATCTACAATCTGTGGATGTAAGAATAAACACTGCAATGACTATTGAAAAAATAATTTTAATAAAAATTTTAATTTAAGTTTTAAGTGTTCAGCAGCAATAATTTATTATTATATCAATGTTGTATCTTTCAACATGTTTTTATCTTTATTGTTGCTTATATGCATGTTATATTGTTTTTATTTATTGTTGAAATTATAAATTTTAAATTAAAAGTATCTTGTCTTAAGGATTGCCAGATAAAAGTTGACTCAGCCTTGGAAATGAGAAATTTTTATGGAAAAGAATCTAAGACTATTCCTGATATTAAGAATAAAGTAAATTTTACATTACGTATACTTGTACAGAGCAATATGATTCCTATTATTATTGGCAAATGTGGTTCTAGAATCAAGGAAATTTCACGACAGACGAGTACTAAGTAAAATAAATTATTAATTAAAAAAAAAAGTTTTGATTAAACTTATTTGCCTTTTGTTTTGAGTAAATTAACATCAATATTAAATTGTATTCTAGGGTACACGTTAATCAAAAAGATATTGTTGGTTCCGTGGAGAAAGCTATAACAATCAAAGGTATTCCAGAAAATTGCACTAATGCATGTCGTAAAATTTTGGAAGTCATGCAACAAAAAGCTACTAACTCTTGTAGAAGGTAATAATTTTACTTTTGGGCTATAACTAACTAATTAATTATAAAAGTCTAAGAATTAGTGTTACATATTTGCAAATTTTAATTTGGATTTCTTAATATGTTATAGCAATGTGATACTGAAAATGTTAATACATAAGAATCTTATTGATGTAATAATCAAAGAGGAGGGTAATACTATCAAGAAAATTATGTTGGAGACTAATACAAACATTATTGTCCCTAGGTTAATAAAAAAAACAAACATAGCTATGTTTGTTATTATTATATACTAGATAATAATCAATAATTTAAAATAATTGTAGCATAACTGACAACACAATTGACAACTTTAATTATGAAAGAATATTTATTGTCGAAGGCTCTGTAGAGAATATGTCTAAAGCAGAGGCTCAAATTAGCGCAAAACTCAGACAAAACTTTCAATACCCGTCTGTAAGTATTACCAACACATTTAACATTTAAAGTGTATATTACTGTTAATGAGTAATATATAAGTGCATATCAGCTATAATTTATTATTATACCAAGTTAATGTATTTGTATTTTATGAATGCTTGTTATATATTTAATTGGTTTATCTGTTATTGATCATATATATTATGGTGTTGAAATTAATCTTAAATTAAAACTTAAAATCCTCTAATCTAATTTAGTTTAACTTACCTATTCATAGAAGTTTCAAATTATCATCTTTATTACTTTAAAAATTAAATGTAAAGGTAGATAATAAAATAATAGATTTACTATTGGAATTTAACATAGACTTGTAAACTAAGTTAGTTAAGTACCTATAGTTAACATAATTTACAGGTCTATGTTGAATCTAACTCGCACATTTACAAGACACATGCATACTTAGAAAATTAATTATATTCAACTCCTAAAAAATGGTCAATATAAAATCTCCTTAAGTAATTGTATGAATGTCGGTTTACTGATTAGAAGCTAAACTTGTTCATAAATTAATAAATTATTATCGTAAAATAAAATACATTTTTATGTTGTTAATGAAAGAACTACAAATTAATAAGAGTAGTAAAACCTGAAATGACAAATAAGAAGTATAATTTGATCATAGTGGGCCACTCAAATGTTGGGAAAAGTTCTATAATTAACCGATACTGCAAAGATGTATATGAATTTACTAAACCCACTATAGGTACAAGTATAGTATTACTATTGAAACAAATGTATTATATTGAATAATTGTATAATAACACATAATTAAAATGTTTCTTAGGTATGGACATTCAACACATATTTATTAGATTTAAGAATGAAACGATCCACTTAGAAATTCGGTAAATACTATTTATACCATATAAATTTATCTTATAATGTTATGTTTAGACCACTTTTAGGAATGCTCAATTAAATTAGAAGGTATTAACATACTCTTAAAAAAACAAAATCTAGTTCTCTAAACCATACTCTGTTCATCATAAGTCCACCCATTTCCGCGCATTTATATTGAGCCACCAAAACATTCAGACCCCCTCTGTTGGATGTCCCTGAATTATTCGGTGTTGCTTGTCGTAGTAAACAGCCAATGCTGTGAAAATCTTCATGAGCCTCTGAGGAGGTGGTGGCATGTGCAGCTGTGGTTGGTTTTTGTCAAGCAAATGTGTCAACTTATGGTGAACAAAATATAAAATACAATTTCATATTATGTTTAAAAATATATTTAATTTTGGTAAGGTCATTGATAATTAACTTATTGTGATGCTTTGCAACCTTTGAATAATTATTTTCAACTAAATGCTTTATATTTGTATATTGGTTATTAAATATTTAAAATTAAAATGAACTTTTATGAAGACAGTTCAAATAAAATTGCAATTTTAAGTTTTATTATTGCATTAGTTAATAAATGAATACTAGCTATTTAGTGTTTAATGACCCAGTACTTTCATATTTCTTATTATTTTAGGGACACAGCTGGGACAGAAAAGTTTTGTTCTTTAGCAAAATCATATAAAGGAGCCCATGGTATATACATTGTTTACGATATTACAAATTTTGATTCCTTGTGTAAACTAAATGAATGGATAAAACATATTGAAACTGTAAGTATTGTTTAAGAATCAAGTTAAATTTATAAGATTAATTAATTTTATTTATATATCTTATAATGGGTTAATTTGTTAGTTTTTTTTTTATAAAATGTGTTGATTATGTGCATTTTAAATCATTACTTTACAATTTACATAAGTTGATAAATACATTTTTTTTTTTTCAGTTTTCTGATCCAGGTACAGTGAAAATTTTAATTGGTAGTAAATGTGATGATACATCAAACAGAAAAATGTCCATTGACGAAGGACAAAGAGTAATCATAATCTATATGACCTAAAAAAATATTTCCTTTATTCCCCTAATTATTTTTAATGTCCATAAATATTTTACTTTTTAGATAGCAAAAGCGTATAGAATTCCATTTTTTGAAGTGTCTTCCAAAACTAATGTGAACTTAGACAAATTATTCTATACAATGATTTCAAAAATACATAAAATCCAGAAACAGCCTATAAACATTATAGAAGAGGTATATGGTAAAAGTTATTGTTATGCTACAATAATATGCTCAACACTACTGATTCAGTAGTGTTTGCGCAAGTAGTGTAAATATTGGTGAAAGATTTTTCATTCTTTAAGCAGTAAAAAACAATCTAAATTAAATATTTATATTTAAATACACTGATTTAATACTGCCAAAACTTTAAAGTGCAGTTTCATAAAAGAAGAGAATTGGAATATCCAGTTATTAGCTATCTACAGATCAATCATAAATATAATTTTGTTAATCCAGTTAGAGCATAATAAATTTATAAACACTTCAAAGTTAGATTCCGTTAGCGTTCTACAACTGGTATGATTTCAAAAACACTTTATTTTATAAAAACATCATACTTAAAACAAATATTATAATACCAATGCACATATATCAAAACTTAAACATGAGAAAAATAAAAATAACTCCTGCACATAGTCTTGTAGCCTTGTAGGACGCCAGAGACTGATCATAGACTAACTTACTCTACCTAGAAATTTGCTAGACTAAACCGATTTAAAATTATCCCACATTATCCCGCACCGAGATAATGAACAATGTTAATGATATGGTTCAAACATCCTGGTACCTTTTTTTCACACCGATTTGGATTGGTAAATTTCTAGTATATAATAACTATAAACAATAAACATATATTACTAGGTGGATTGCATTCTTTTGTCAGGCAGAATTGTCAACAATTTTGATGTAAAACCAAGTACAATATCAGTGCAGTGTCCTATAATGAAAAAGGAATTACCTGATAACCTGAACAAACAGTCAGAGTATGACGACAGAGAGGTACCAATATTTTTCTTATCCATACTTATAAATTATGATAAATTCAGATTATGCTAGTATTTGTACTGAATGTATTAATTATAAGGTAAACTTGTTCTGAAGTTAACAAATGATTACTGTAAAATAAAAATAAAATACATTTTTTTATGTTTTATTGAAAGCTCTACAAATTGACAAAAGTAAAACCTGAAACGACAAATAAGAAGTATAAACTGATCATAGTGGGTCACTCAAATGTTGGAAAAAGTACTATAATCAATCGATACTGCAAAGGTGTATATCAAGTCACTATACCAACAACAGGTATAAATGTACAAGGTTCAATTATAGTATTAAAATTAAAACCACAATATGTATGATAAATAATATTATATATTATAATAATATCATTGTCTAATAACCCAGGCTTAATAGTTTTAGCATATGCTTATTTTTTTTTTTTTTTAATCTTAGAACATCCATGTTAAAATACAATTTTTTTCTCATTTCCTTGATGTATACAAAATTTTTGCTTTGCTAGTTTTTACAATTTTACGATTTGCAGTACTATTTTGTTTATTTTGAATGTTAAGTACTATTTTATATTTTTAGGTATATTCTCACATATGAATGGAATAATATACATTTAGATACATTTTTTTCATATTTGCTCATTAATAATGTCTAAACTCTAAAATTAGAATTAGAATTATTGGAAACGTACCATGTATTGAAGTGAATTATTTCTTTAGTAAAGGAATAACTGGTACTTTATTCCTGAGCAGTGATCACCTTATATCTACCATATATTAACTGTTAATTGTACTATTATTCATAAATTATGAATCATAATTATAAAAAAAAAAAATGGTTTTTTTTAATGGTTAATTTTTAGTGCTGTTTAGAAAGCATATTATGTTTTTAAGCTCATATTAAAGCTATAAAAAGTTATATTTTTTGTGCTTTAACTTCCAAACTCTGATAATGACACGTAATTAAGACATTTTTTAGGTATTCAACCAATAAATAATAACTATATGTGTATTAGGTATGGACCTTCAAGAAATATTTGTGAGATTTGAAAACGAAACCATCCAATTAAATATTTGGTAAATATTATTAATAACTTATAATGTGATGTCTAAAATATAATTAATCATATATAGTGAAATCTCCAATAGCGGACATATTTTTAATCTTTATTTGAAAATAATATGTATTTATATTCGTATGTACTCTTGTAATAATGCAATTACGATAAATTCGGTTATTAGTGAAATGATTATCAGTGTTATAACAAAAATATATGAGTTAGTGACAGTTTTAGACTTGATGACTATGTTAAAACAAAAGTTGTTGTCACTTTGTGAAAAAATTGATATTTTAGATTATAAACCACACAGAAATTGTGTAATTATAAACAGACAAAGCTCACATATTTCTCACAAAAATAATTTAAAAAACACATGTACTTAATTTTAATGTACTATTAATAATAATTATTTTAATTATTTAATAATTTGTAAAAATATAAAAATTAATAATTTGTAATAAATGATAACATTATGCATAGTATGTACATAATTTAATTTAACTTAAACATGTTTTTTTTTCTATAAATTTACGTTTTTTAAATTTCAAAAATGTACTCCCTCTGAATAACAAACAAAATGTTGGTGACTGAGAGTGTCCGCTATTCAAAGGTTTCACTGTTGTATATTATTCATTACACTGTTAGCTTAATACTTTTACATTCAGTTTTAAAAATATTTTCCATTGATTTATTTTAATTCAAAAATGAGTTAGTATCATGGTTGTAGATAGTATCTACAGCCAAGGTCAGTACTGTCATGTTTCTTATTGTTTTAGGGATATAGCTGGGATAGAAAAGTATCGCTCTTTAGTTTGTTCATATTATAGAGGAGCCCATGGTATATTTATTGTCTATGATATTACAGATTTGAATTCTTCATTCAAACTAGATGATTGGATAAAAGATATTCAAAATGTCAGTAATTGTATTGTAATTAAGTTAAATTTACTTAAGTTTAATTGATTATTTATTTTTGTTATTAATTTGCAAGTACCTAATACATATTTTAATCTGTACTTGACAAAAATATCTAAATAATAAAAAAAAATCAGTTTTCTGATGCAGATGCAGTGAAAATTTTGGTTGGCAGTAAATGTGATGATACATCAAACAGAAAAATCTCATTCAAAGAAGGACATGAAGTAATTATGTAAAATATATTTCAAGTATCTATAAATAACATTAATATCTATCAAACAAATAACTGACTATTTTCAAATAATTTATTTATCAGTTAAATAAGACAATTTCATCCTCCAATTTGACTAAAAAACATCTCCACTCTAATTATTGGTGATGACCATAATGTTTTAACTTTTTAGATAGCAAAAGTGTATGGAATTCCATTTTTTGAAGTGTCATCAAAAAGCAATGTAAACATAGATAAATTGTTCTATACAATGATTTCCAAAATACAAGACCTTCAGAATCAGCCTACAGACATTAAAAATGAGGTAAATTGTTAAAATTACTGTTATGTAATAAAGATTTTTTTAGCAGTAGTATAATATATTTATATTCTAATGCATCGACAAATTAATGCTAAAACTATTAGGCACAATTTCATAAAGATATAGAACCGGTATACTAGGTTATGAGCTATATGTAGGTTTATCATAAATATATATTTATCAATAATAGAACACATAAGTATATAAACAACCATTGCAGTATCCTATACATGAAAGGGAATTTGAGACTTGTAGTTCCATATAATCTGTTGGAGTATGATAACAAAAAAGCATATGTTAACGCAATTTTTTAAATAGTCTTCTTATAATATTTTCTAAAATTCATAAATATACAATTTTTAAAAAATACTTTATACTAACTAATAATTTTTTAATTAGGGGGACTAAGTCCTCCAAGTCTCTTTCCCTATATACACCAATGTAAAGAAGTACCAATATTTTTATTATTTATACTTTTAGTTTTGATAAATTTAGGTTATGCTAGTATGATTATTGAATATACAGTGAAACTTCCATATAACGAAGTCAAATGCAACAAAAAAAAATTCGTTAAATAGAATTATGTATTTTTTTTAAATATAATTATATAAGTTTGTATATACTTCCATGTTGAATGTGTTATGTAAAAAATAACATCAAATATCTATTACAGTTTAATTTATTTTTTAATCTTATAACTTAAAAGAAATAATTAGTGAGTTATGTTGATAGAGAACTTGTTGGAATACTATATTTTTCGGCAATGTTTTTTTTTTAACATCTTTATAGTCTTCGTTTAAAATTTCAAATTTATCAGTGATAGATAAACATTTACGTTTCGACATTTTTGTACGTACGAAGAGAAAATGAGAGAAAATTTGTATGTAAAATTAATCAGTTTGCCTACCTTGGGTGTCTTATCTTTATCGGATATATTGTTCATGTATAATTTTAGAACAATGTTTAAAATTTGATAGTGACATTTACAAAAACCGGTTTTTATCGAATAATTATTTCATTTTATAGAAACATCAGATTTGTTATTTGGAGATAAATTTATGTGTAATTAAGAATGAAAGTCATAGTTCTTTAAAATATTTCGTTAAACAGAAAATTTCATAAAGTGGAAGTTCGTTATATGGAAGTTTTACTGTATTAATATAATCTAAAATTCTTCTAAAATTAATCAACTATTACCTTTAAATAAAATAAAATTTTTATGTTTTATTGAAAGCAATACAAAATAACAAGAGTAGTAAAACCTGAAACGACATGTGAGAAGTATAAATTGATCATAGTGGGCCACTCAAATGTTGGAAAAAGTTCTTTAATCAATCGATTCTGCAAAGGTCTATATCAAGACAATTTGAATTGCACAATCTGTCCAAGTATAGTATTAAAATTAAAATAATTTGTATGATATATAACAGGGATGGTAAATCCATGGCACGCAAAAAAATTTTAGAGTATGTAAAAAATTTAAATATTTATATTTTATTTTATTTTTAATAATAAATAACAACAATATTTATGTATAATATTTTTCATAATTTAATAGTACGCTCCAAAAAAAAAACCATTTTTGGCAGCTAGTGTCAAAAAATTTGCCACTCCTTTTATATAATAATTGAATAACACATAATTAAAACATTTCTCATGTATTTAACTAATAAGTAATGACTTAATTATTAAACTTATATTCATGTATATGTTGTATTAGGTCTAGACTATAAAAACATATTTGTCAAATTTGAGAACAAAATCATCCAATTAAATATTTGGTAAATATTATTTATCTAGTTTAATTTATATGTATTATAGACAACGAAAGGTCATTAATTTTCATTCTGGTCCAGTTCAACAATTTGCTTGTTAATTTTTATCTGGCTCACTCCAAAACATTTTAACAAAAAATAGCCTGTCCAGAAAATAGTGTTGAATTCTTAAAAAGCCTGGTCTGGTTTGGTCCAGTTTACAACATTTTGTGCTTTGCCCAAAAATCTATACAAAAAAATTTAGGCCTGACCTTTTTTTTATCTATAAAGACCCAGTCTAAATTCAGTGCAGGCTAAAGCGACTCTTGCAGGCCTTGAGTATATATTCTATAATGTGGCACCTAAAATATAAAATATTATATAGTATATACATTATACTGTAAGTTTAGTAATTTTATAATCAGTGTTAATAATGTTCTTTCACCGAGTTATTTCAATTCAAAAACAAGTCAGTACCATAGCTTATGGTTTGTTATCCTATCTACAGCCATAGTCAGTAATATCATATTATTTTTTATTGTTTTAGGGACACAGCTGGGACAGAAAAATATCGTTCTTTATCTCATTCATATTATAGAGGAGCCCATGGTATATTTTTGGTCTATGATATTACAGATTTAAATTCTTCATTCAAACTAGATAGTTGGTTAAAAGATGTTGAAAATGTCAGTAATTGTATAGTAATGAAGTTAAATTTATTTAGATTTAATGTATTACATAAGTAAATAAATACTACATTATTTATACAGTTTTCTGACTTAAATGCAGTGAAAATTTTAATTGGCTCTAAATGTGACGATAAATCAAACAGACAGATCTCAATCAAAGAAGGACAGCTAGTAATTATATTTAATATAACACAAAATCTAACAATTCAATAACTATTTTCAAATAATTTGTTTCATCAGTTAATGAATATAATTTCCTCCTCTATTTTAATTTATTTTGACAACATTAAATTTTAGTTAGCAAAAGAGTTAAAAATGCCATTTTTTGAAGTGTCTTCAAAAACCAATGTGAACTTAGATAAATTATTCTATACAATGATTTCAAAAATCCAGCAACAGACTATAAACATTAAAGATGAGGTAAATTGTAAAAGTTATTGTTATGTTATAATAACATGCTCAACATTACTGATTCAGCAGTGATTGTGCAAGTAGTATAATATATTTAAATATAAAAATTTAATTTAGATTGCAGAAAAAGTTTTGATGCCCATCCAGTCACAGTCAAAAACAAATATTTCAAAAATAGAAAACGCCTGTTTAAAACCTGAATTGATAAGATTGGTAAATGCTAAAAATATATATACTATGCAGTTTCTAAAATTAAACATTGTTCGAGAATTATACATATATTGTATGTAAATAAATAATTAGTTTTCCATATTTTATACATTTTTATCCAGATATATGTTATTGTTTTTTATAATTTTATGTTTTGTTTTTAAATTGTAGTTATACTAAATTAAATTATTAACAATTAGTGTAAGATGCATAGATTAAAATAAAAATATATTGAATGAAAAGATAATACTGAGGCTAATAAAATACTATGACTCTTAGTATGTTAGGTTACTTAAATTCTTAAATGCTAAATAATTTAAAAGAATGTGGTTTCTTAGCTAAAGGTAGTATTTTTATTTTTTTAATGAAAATTTTAATATTTTTATGCTATCTAAAAATTAAATATCGGTTATTATTTTAAAAATATTAATAAGAAATTGGTTTAGTTTTATTATTGTTTTAATGAAAAACACCAGATTACAATTTTATTCAACAAACTTTATTTTGTTACACTTAATAACCTAATATTATACCACAAATTTTCTACCCCTATCTTTTTAGTGCATCATATTATCTACTAGCTGTGGTTACACTAACACTTCAATACTCATATTACCTTCGAATCTGAGTGGGAAATAGGCTATCACCAAGAAAAGCAGCTGTCACAGTATCAGGCAGAATCAAGGTCCTTACCCAATGGTGCCAAACTCGCACTTCGTGTAGTTCAAATTAATTGCCTTAAAAATTGGTTGGGTGGATGGGTAAAATAAAAGAGTATACTTCTGAGTTTTTCTGTTATAATTAAACTAAACACGGGAATGTCATTAAGTTATTTATATAATTAGTTAAACTTGTTTCACATTTGTCTGAAAAGGTTGTTGGGTCAATCATTTTATTTGGACTGTCAGTTTCAATTTCATTCAGCGTCACTGTCCCCACCCATTACAGTGGTGGTGGTAAAATTCAATTGTCTTAGCTATGTTGCCTTGGAGGTGCTAAATGTCCTATTACATTTAGCCGCCACCACTGTATTGTGTGGAAACCATTTGAAGTCTTCCAAATTCTTTAAAATAAAACATTTTATAATTCAAAGGTATAAAGTATTAATAGATTAACAGTTAAATAAAATTTAAAAATATAACCTAACCTAACCCATACACAAAATCAAATGAATAACAGTTTATAAATCAAGAAATACTAAAATTTACATTATTAAGAGAAATTTGGCATATTAACTTGTAGTTTCTCTAAAACAGTGATGATTGAATTAAAAAATTAACAAAACCTATTATAAATTCATCAATAGTTATATTATTTATATATACATACTTAAAATTATTTATTTATATTGCAGAAGAAGGATGATAGTGAGAAAGCTGAAAAATCTTCTAATTGTGGGTGTTAATCAGAAGTATATAATATAATAGTTTTAAGAATTGTTTATTTTATGCTTGTACTGTAATAAAAGATGTTAAAAATATGAATTGATGGTGATTTTTTTGTATCTTTATATTAAGAGCTTACATCAATTTTCAAATAGTTAACTCTACTCATATCCAGTAACTCTAATAAGTTATTTTCATTCTACTTAATTTATGCTTTATCAACATTTAGATGAGTTAATAAAAATAAAAACGAGAAATTGAACACTGGTTAACTAATTGAAGTGTGAATTAGAATTTACTATAAAATTTAGTATTAATTAGTTAAGTCAGTAGTATTTTAGATTCTGAGCGGAACAATGTATGTATTAATTTTACAATGTTGTGTTTTCTTTTTTTGTGTCTATCAACACCTTTTGGGGTAGTAAAAATATTTCAATTTTTAACAAAATTGATTTTGTTTTTTGATGTAACACAGAAAATAATAACCATAGATATGTGAAATTTATATCAAGTGTTTATATTAGCATTTTCTGTACACCATAATACTTTCAATATATTTTGACCCTTTTTTAGCAGATTATAGACAGAAAATTTTCGGTTTATTTATTTATTTATTATTATTTTTTTTTTTTTTATTGTCGAAAAAAAATTTTTACTCTGTCAAAAATGTTGAGAATTTAATGCAAGGTTTCTCATAATTTGTTGTTAATGAAAATTAGAAAAAAATTGAGTGTAAATTCACAATAGTTTTTAATAAATGTCTAAAATTAGAATTTTGACAAAATACGTAAAAATTAAGAAAATTTCCATATTTTTTTTTTATTTAGAAATTCATGAACATTTTATAAAAAAAAAAAGTTTACTGGAAAATCAAACTAATTTTTTATGAGTGTTTGAAATTATACATTGGATATCCACCCGTAAACTAACTAATTTATCAGGGATTTTCTTATTTTGTTGTAATTCAAAAACGAATAACAGTATGGTAAATAATAATAAAAAAAATGCAAAATCCTATATCTTAGCCCCCAAAATGACATTAATATAAATATTTATTTGTATGCGAGGTCAGTGGCATATTTAGAATTATTTTAAGGTGGAGGGGGGAGATATAACTAAAAAAAAATTTATTCCATTTCAAATATATAGATAGTAGATACTATCAATTTTTAACTACATAATAAATTATAATTTATGTATATTTTGTACATAAACCTTTAAATTTTCATAAATTTACAACGCATACGAACAGTAAATTATACATAAATGTTAAAACTGCATCAATATTACATATTCTTTAGTCTTTATCTTTAATACCTACTGCAAATTACAATTGTTATAACTTAGGTAATCAAAATTAATAATCACTCATGCCTACATACTAATTGTTCTTATCCATTATTGTGAAATGGTGTAAGCACATCTGTTAAATAATTTGTATGTAAATTATATTATAAAATAAATGTAATAACACAGACAGCACAGCCGAATTGTATCGACGTCCATAATATATGTAGTATGATTAGAGCTAGGATTTTTGTTATTTTTATATTTGTTTATAGTGTATGCAGTTAAATGGAAATAAGATATTTTTACGATTTATGAAACATAGAATTCATAAAAAAAAGTATATTTTAAAGGTTACAGACAATTTGAGAATATTTAATAAATATTTTTTTGAAGAAAATAATTTATAATTATATTACTTATTATTTATCTGCACATTCATGCACATATTACATATATCGGCATTTTGATTGTATTAAACAACAAATACAATATTCACGATGCGAGTTTTTTTTAATAATAAAATAAAAAATTTAAACCTAGTAATTTTAATAATTTTTTTTTTTTACACAATATTGAAAGAATATTTGCATTTTTAAGGACATAAAACATCATATATCTGGTATTTTAAAATAATATTAAGAGAATATATTTTTTATTTTAAATGACATAGAAACATCAACTTTTAAGAATTTCAAGAGAATATAAATCCGACTTCTAATAATGATAATGCTTTATGATGATACAACGTGAATATAGTAAGTAGTTCTTTATACCGAGTGTCAAGTGTTAGGGATGGGAAAAATTATGTATCTACCTAGTAGTGATTAAAATAGATAGGGATGTCACGAGTCCTCCGGGGCTTAAATATTGTTACAGTGGGTCTATTTTAGTTTTGGAAAAATAGTTTTAATCCTATCCCGAATAATGCCTATGGGCTATGAACTATGACTTCGGTGTGTGTTTCACCTGGCCTTTGCAACGTAGGCCGCCCTGATATCCGCAATAGTTTGATGGTTGCGATTTGTGACTATACAACTACTGGGCTTATGGATTTAACTTAGCGCCTCCCCTCACCCCCCCACCACTTCACAGTAACAATAATCAAGTGTATTGTTCAGGTACTTATTTATTTATTAATTTTTGTTGTTCGACATAATACATTATTGATTACAGTTTATAACATAAAATAGAAAACTTCTATCCTATTCAACAGAAATGAAGATTGTATGATGGTTTTCATATAGGTACCTATGGTCGTTGCCAGATAAATTGGTACGGCAGTGACGGCGCTTTTCAGTGGGTGTAGCCTAAACTAGTCGTGGTTTGTTTGTACCGCACAGCGTTCCTCAGTCGCGTCACCAATTTGTTATAAATTTATAAAAATGACAAAATCTTTTTCAGAATATTTGTTTTTTAATTATTAATTTAAAATCAGTTTTAAAATGTTTTGTAACAATTGTTGGTTTGTTAATATATTCGGTAATGATATCCAAATACGAAGAACCCCCACCCCTTCCTCGGTTTTCCATTATCGCGCTGCCGCTGCCGTGCCAATTTATCTGACAACGACTGTACGAGTATAAGATACGTTGCTACACCTCGACAATTTCATTTTATCAGTTAATACAACCTAAAAATATCACTAAAAAAATCGAAGCTTACACTGTGCTGTGTAAAGTAAATTTAGAGTGTCATTTCAGATATTTCTATTATTTTTCTTTTGGTAAAATGGTAAGTTGAACTTAAGCAAATTTTTGATTAATTTGTCATATATGTATATATATATATTATTAAATAATAGTATAGGTACAAGGTATCTACATATATAGGCCAAACATTTCAAGTCTTTACGATACATATTTTTTGATTTACTACAAAAACCAAAAATTAACTAAAATCGTTAGCTATTTTTTGTTGAAATTTCCAATTTCATAAAAAAAGTGTTTAAATATTTTATTCTTTTTATAATACACTAGCTGTCCCGTCCAGCGTTGCCTGAGTCAAATATTAAGTTAAGATTAACCTGAAGTGATTTACACGCATCTAAACCACCTTAGTAGGCAATCCACTGCAATACTGCATTAGATCACGGACAATATAGGAGCAGTAAATTATTAGGTAGGCAATCCACCTGTGGTGGATTGCGGACCCCATAAGGTGCGTAAGTGAGTGAAATCAGATTTCTAGGTAGGTACATGGAAAAAAAACATTGCGACGGTGGTCTATGCCTATTTGTTTTTTTTAAAATTTATTTGTAAAAATGTATATGCCATATTCCTACTATATAATTATAATAGTTCTAAAATATGTAATCATTGACAACCCTATAAATAAACAGAGATTATACATACCATAGCAACCATTTATAAATAAATATTTCCATCATAAATTTCAAAATTCCTATGTGAGCACCTTTCGAGGTTGAACTTTTACTTTTTTTTAAATTAGCCTATCTTCTTTCCAGTTGTCTAATCTATCTCTGTCGCAAATTTAATTGCAATTGGATGAACGGTTTGGCATAAAGGACAGACAGATATTAATTAATATAATATATATATAAATTTTTTTAATAGTTTTTGTA
This sequence comes from Pentalonia nigronervosa, assembly GCA_014851325.1. NCBI lineage: Eukaryota > Metazoa > Arthropoda > Insecta > Hemiptera > Aphididae > Pentalonia > Pentalonia nigronervosa. The sequence continues at coordinate 17,910 of JACXSJ010001327.1, forward strand.
ATATTAGAATTATTGTAAATGTATTAATATTTACTTTCAAGAAATTAAATTTAATATTACATGTATAAATCAGGATCAGTTATGGAAAAAAGTTACCAATTCCTCAAGAAGGCGAAACTAGGTTGCACCACAAGTAGCCGGTAGGTTTATGTGTATCATTATAATATTATACTTTTGAAACTGTATCTACAAAGTTCTTGATTACCTACTTATTCAATGTTATTCGAATGCCTTCATGTAATGGATTTTTAAAGTACAACAATGCAACATTATTGTTTCTCAACTTGATTTAATATTTTCTAATATTTAAAATATCTCTACAAGACTCTACATTATTATCTGATAAAACAATGGAATTTATTACCTAATCAATAATTTTCAAATTTTCATCCCGTTATCTCGAAGATATCTAGAGATCAGCATTTTAATATTTGATGATTTCGACAGGTATTAATTCACAAATCTGTTATTTTTCAAACTTTAAAATAGCTGATTATAATTTACAAATTTATACAATACTATTAATTATGTATTCAGTATTATAAATTATAATAATATGTATCTACCTACTTTATTGAGATTAATTATTACTCTTGCTTAATTGCACCGTGGTTTCTATTTTTATGAAATAATAAACCATATTTTTGAAAGGTAGATGTCAAAAAATTGATTTCGCAAATGTAAATATCAAATGATTAAAGTGGCTAAGCCGTGAACTATACACCATAATCTATACACGGTTAAAAGACATTGCTAATCGTAAAGACGGAGTATATGGGGATCAAATTTTCAATGTGATTCTAGTTTCACTTTAGTTGAGTTATGACTTATAACAATATATGAGTCCAATGGTTGGAGAGATCTCTACAGGTTATATCATACTTTGTCACTAGTTAAAACTGCTGTGTTTTAGAGAGAATTGCATACTTATTAATATATTATTATATTATTAAAAATCTTGAAATTAATGTCATATTTTAAAAGCATGCTGCTTGTCAGTGTTTAATTTTTATTAGCCGTGTTAATTTCAATAACGCGTACCAAATATATATATATATCGAAACTTTAAATCGATTTTTCTCAAAACTTTATACAGGAGGTAAGTACCTATTTTGAGTTGTGGCGGTCTCGTTCTAGACGTGCGGAATGTGTGTGTGCGTGAAAAATTAGGTATGTACAACGTGCACCGCACATAAAAAAATGTCAAGAGTCCGCGCATATAATGTACACTCGAGTACACATACACCCCCCCCCCCCCATCCATCCACACACATATATTGTATGACCGGCAGCTGCAGTGCGTGTGTGCGAGATGGAAAATGTCTTGTTTTTGTTGAAGCGGTTAAGGCGGTCTAAGTGGAAATAATAAAATCAATAAAACGAGGCCTTCGGGATGCGAAGTAAATGTCCGGGCAAAACGTGTGCGTTTGCCTCCTGTTAAGCGTGTATGCGCGTAATTATAAACAAGCGCGCGCGCACACACGCCGCGAACGCTAAACGATATTTACACGCGTACACGCGTCCCTCGCAAACGCGCCGAGAACGAAATCGCGAGCTGCCGACGTCCCGACGGCCGGGGGGGGGGAGGGGGCGTGTATGCGCAACGCGTGCAATAACGCGTAAATAATATACTTTCGTGTCGTCGGCCGCGGTACACGGCCGTATATGGTACGTTTCCACCGTGTTATTGTGCCGTGGTAGATGCGTGCCTACCTATGTGGTATAATAACAATATAATAATGATAATACGAGGACGACGACGTGCGCCCGCTATCCCCCCCCCCCCCCAACACACACCCATACGGTCTCTTGCGCGCACATTATTTCACATATTATTTATCATTATTGTTTGCTCTTGTCGTTCAGTCGTGTATGATATACTGCACGCCGACATGTATAGGTTTATCATTTTATGCGTATCCGTGATACAGACAGGCTGACTGTCTAGTGCCTAAATATATTGAGTGATTCCCAAGCGCGATCATCCCCTATTTTTCTCCAATCGAGTAGTTATTCAAAATCTAATTTTTGGAATTTTTAAATACACTTATAAAGACGGTATCATTAAATTCTTATAAGATGATTTGTACTACAATTAAAGAGTGTCCTGGGGATATACAAGCTTTTTTTTTGTTTTTCATTATGAGTAGTTTCATTTAATAGATTACTGTAAACTATTTAGCGGATAAATGTTCTGAAAATGTATAAAATTCAGACTGGTAGTTTTTGAGTTATTTAACTTTTTGTGCTAAGAATAATAGGTCTATGATAATGGGTTTCAAAGATTTGGGGCTAAGGTGATTTTAAAACCTTAGCAATAAATGTTAATCCATCAACATTTATAATTTGTAAATGGGCCAAGTATAATAAATACTAGATTCAATATTACATCTATTTTATGTTTTTTTAAAACCATTTGAAGGACTATATTATCCTTAGACCTTAATACAAACATTTAACATACTATACTTAATATAAGCGTATAAACCTCTGAGCATAGCACATATGTATAATGTACAGAGTGATTCACAACTATTGTGTTTTCTTTTATTAATGGACTTGTTCAAACTTTGATTTTTGAAACTTTTAAAAATACTCAATAATGAACATATTTTAAACTCTTGCATTTTATTTATACTACTACTCAAGAGTGTCCTGCGGGGATATAAAATACCGTTTTCAAAAGAGAACCCCTTTTTTATTGTAAATTATTTTGGGGATAGTTTTATTGACAATGTTGATGTACATAATTCGAAATTTAAACTAGTGGTTTTCTAGTTATTAAAATATTTATACTATACGAGAATAATAGTCCTTAAAAATAGTTTTCAAAAATATAAATTATATGTAACATTGTATTTAGTGTTTATTATATCTAGACCGTTTTTACAAATTATAAATACTGATAGATTAATATTAATTACTAAAATTTTCAAATCATCATAGCATTACGGAGCCATTATTCTTAGTATAAAAAAGTTTAATAAGTTTAATACCTCAAAAACTACTCATAAAAATTTTGATTCTGATAAACATTTTCAGAAAAATTATCCACGTTAAATAAATTACAATAGAAAAAGATGGGAGGGGGTTTTCATTTTAAAAACAGAAGTTTGCAGCTCTACAAAACACTCCTTAAGTAGTACGAAAAATCTCAAGAATTTAAAAACATAGTAATTAAGTATATTTAAAATTTTCAAAAATCAAATTTTGAATATCTGTATTATTAAAGAAAAAAAAGAGGGCGAGCATGATTGGCGAATCGCTTTGTATAAAGTATTAACTTAATAACATACAATATGTAATATGTGCATATATTATTATATATAAGTTAGCTGTATATTATCGTAATACTTAATAGGTATATATAATTCGATATAATGTGTTGTTTAATATAAAATCGCAGTCGCGTATTACCTACTTAAGCGAAACGCATTCTCACGCTCACGTGTAAAATATATGTTTTCCTATTATATTCAATGCCGTATTTTAGGGGCATAGGAACTGGAAGGTTTTCCCCCCTCCTCTAAGAATTGGACTCGATGTTGTTTTTTTTTTAATGTATTTCAGCGATTATTTTTATATGACAATGAATAATGTTACCAAACTGCTGCAGGTATTACATAAGATAAAAAAAACCGTCTATTATCATACAGTTCAAAAAAAAAAAAAATTCAAAAAGTCTGGAGGGACGGGAGAGGGGGGATCCTCGCGCATTAAAAAAATTGTAATCGTTTCTTCCCCGTTCATCTCTCCTTTGGGCGAGCTCCGTATAGGTTTTGCGATCGCTGTGCCGTAGTGTATGTGTACACAACTCCGTCGTCGTTTTTATTGTCCGCATATATACATCATGGACGCGGCTGCAAAGCGCATGGACCACTCTATATATATATTATATATATATATATATATATAATAAGGCCGTGCCGGGCTGCTGCGTTTCCATGGCGATGGGACGATCGGCGGCGGCGGCAGCGACGAGTACGACGACGTGATCATTATATATTAGTAGTCAACATGCCAACAGGCAAGTGACCGGACACACAATATATTGGCGCGAGACATACGATCCGCACATATTACAATAATATAATACGCTCGCTCGTATTACGTAATATTACTATTATTATTGTTACAATACATCTGCAGCTGTGTGTCATAATTGTCGATATCGGTATTTGTTTCGGCACTCGTCGTTCGGTTTTCGGAAAATTTGTTGTGAAATAATTTCGTCGTTGTCACTGTGTGTCCAACGGAGACTGAACGCAATCGCCTGGCTGATCTGTCACGGTCGCATCAGACGCCTCCGGTGCGTTAAACCATATTGTGTCATTATTATTGCGTTTAGATTTCTGGTCTCGAAAACGATGTCCTGCTCGGCAGTGTCCTCAGATTAGCAACCGGCCATCCATAATTTTCAGGTGAGTTTCTATATACGATACATATAATGACAACGCTAAAAATATATGCTACATATACATTATATATAGCTACACTGTCATGGAAACGAGTTGCAATGTTTATAATATATATTAACATATTCAATGTCTCACGTATCGTATTAGAAATTATAATATTGCCATTTAGTATCATTTCAACAGGTTATATAATCATACTTTGGTTCGTTTACGTATGTTATATTGATTAGCTGCACACGCGACAAATTATCGATAAATAATAATTATATAATTACATTAGGTTAGGTTGTATTACACATAATATGTATAGAATTATTTATAGATTCGTTTACACATTTACATGACCAGTTATTGCATGACCTAAGTGGTATAATAATATAATTTTTCTCGATAATAACTGTTGATGATAAGCGATAACGATTTTTCTAATGTCGTATTAATTTTTTTCTGATTTTTGAAATATTTGATTTTTTCAAATCCCCTATTTAATACAATTTGATACGAAAAGTTGTATGGATAATAAATAATGATATGCCTAACAGATAATTATTATAGCTTTATTCAAGTAGTACGTGTGTAATATTTTCGAAAATTGTGATAATTTATAGCCTCAGGAATAAACATTTATTATGAGTTATGACTCATTCAACTCACATATGTAGTGAAATTGCATACACAATGTGCCGTCTTAAGATTTCCTGTTAATGGTATTTATCAGATTTAAAATACTTTTGTAATATAATATTTATATTGCATATTATATGATTTAAATAATACAGTTCAATAAATATATCTTTTATGAACTGTTTGCTAGTATCATAAGTATCAACAAAACCACTTAAAAGTTTAAAACCACTATAACAATTAATAATAACATTTAAATAATAATTATAGTTAACCATAATAAAACATTTTACAAATATTGTTTATACAAAAATCAATTTTATAATAAAACATACTTCACATTTTTGAGTTTATATTTAATTAAAATTAATACTGTTTTAAATATATACGGGAATATTCTTATATTTGTATTTCCTTAAAGTAATTACATTACACTTATAAACATGCTCATTGAACATAACCTTAGTATTATATAAAAAAAAAAAATTGTAATTGTTTTGAGTTTATGGCTTATAAATTGTAGCTAATTAGTTACGAATATAACAAATAATACGAAAATATTTATTATTCTTTGCGTACCAGTTGGTATTTGAACATTTAACACGTATAAGTGCTATAAATAACATATGATTACGTTTGTTGTTATAGTTGTTATTTATTTAAATAAACTTTTGACATCCAGTGAACTAAACAAAATATATTTTTCGACAACATTCATATATGCATAACATTATTCTGTATTATAACATAAATATAGCTACACGACACACTTACTTTAAATTTCACGAGTTTGTGACTTAATAAATTAACTAACTTCATTAAATTTCCCCAAAGTATATAATTCAAATTTAATTACGATTTTTCAAAGTTAATAATTAACTACCTGGCGTCCGGCGATATTACATTTCCTGTAAATTACTAATATAGTTGTTTTGGAAAGTAAAAACTGATTAACTCAATAACAAATTTAATTTTATATATTTGAAGAAATTGGGAAGTAGGTATACATTATTATTTTCTATTCCTAAAAATATAAATATTAGAAACCATAATAAGATAATATATCGTTTAAAAATGTTGTGTTATACTAAAATTATTTATAAACCATAAAAATAATATTTTTGTATTTTATATTTCTATAACATCAAGTTCTAGTACACCTTAATGTCACTACACGATGGCATTGTATACGGTACAGAGTAATAGAGTCTAAAATATAAAAGTGCACATACGCGTCCTACAAATGCCCTACTAAATATTCCTTTCCACCAAACAGGCCAAACACATTAATAATTTGTATTTATAATACTATATCTATTTTCATAAACTTCATAGAACGCATTGTAAAGATTTAGGTTCTAAATAAACATGCTTATGCTGCGAAACCATCATATTTTTATATTACAATTTTTATACTAGCATATTATACCATTTATAAAAATTGTTGATTTGAAATATTACAATACCAGAATATATATGGGTGTCTAATGACTATACTGTTAATCGTTAATAAAAATTCTCTGTATGTTTATGTGTATACAAGACAGAATTACCATGTTAATAAATACAGAGTAAACTTAAACGTCAAGTTAGGAATTTTCTGAAAAAAATGAATAGATATATCGTTTACACTTGACATACATAATGTATATATATTTTAATAAATAATTTTACCTACGTGAGCATGAAGTGTACTTGCAGATGGTGCACCCAGATTTTTTAATTTTAGCGCTGTAAAAAAATATTCTTATTCCGGGTTGCACAAAAAATTGATTTATTTAATAGTTGCCTAAATTGAATTTACCAATTATGGGATACTAAATATTGTTTAAGAGACCATTAGCCTACTATTGATTCATTAAATGTTTAGTGATTGCTTATGCAACCCGGCATAAATATTTTAAAATAAAATTATATATGTTATGTTTTATTTAATTGTTTTTAATAGAATAGCTGATTATTGTTGTTTTTTATGTTAGCCCATAAGAATTTTACATAACTTCTAAACTAAAATGTATTATATTCTATAGGTGGTATCATTGAATAAATATACAGTAAATTTAATCAATGGTCGTATTAATAAATCATTTTTTTAATCGAATTGTAATTGTTTCATTTATTGGAAAATTCAAATGGCGTAAAATGCAGTACACGGGATTTATAACTCTGAAATTTTTGAATAGATACCTATATGGGCATATATCATAAATAATTAAATTAATATTTGAATATTTGAATATATACATGATGTCTTGTATATACATAGATGATACCTAATATATACAAATACGATGATATAGCTCAATGTATTAGTATTTCATTGTTATATTTATACATTAATTGTATTAAAAAAAAAAAAATGAAATATTACTTATTAGTCAAAACCCTAAGGTTCCAAATTTAAATTAGTATTATAATTTATTATTGAAAGCCATAGATAAATTACAAGAATATCTTTTTTTTTTTTGACATTAAAGTTGTGATTTTATATACACGTTAAAGTTTATAGTTTTTACCCAAATCTTAAATTTTGTTTATTATGTATTTATAGTTTTTATGATCAAAGTGCAGAACTTATGATAAAAATAACATATCATATATTATATTTTAATTCTATTTCACAGCTATCGTTTTTCAGTACGGATTATGCCTGTTGTAAAAATTAAACTAAAGTGATGTGACGCTTACGCGAGAAGGACATGTCCTTACATATATCTATGTAGCTAAATAAAATAAATATATTATACACTTATAGTTTCAAACTGTATCAGATCCCTTTGAATTTCTTTTGTCTTAACTAACAAACTATGTAATAGTACCATAAACGTAGACCTATTTTCACTATAAACGACGCGATGACAACAAGCAATTATTTAAATGCTTTCTAAGTAACTGGTTTTCGACCGACAACTTTGTGGCTGCCATTACAGTATATTACACTGTTAAACTGCCGGTTGTACGTTCTTGAAACAATTTTCGTTGTATCAAAGTCTTCTTGGAGAAATAGGCACTTCAGTGTTAATAAATGCACGCGCATGTACTAATTTACTTCAATGATTTCGTTAACCTTCACCTAACAAAAATTTTCCTTCAAATGCTGTTATAATATCTTATATCATCATTCATCATCGCCTTTATGCTAATATTTTTCAATATTGTGCAAAGGAAAACTTTAGCTTTGAACATATATTTTTATTTTTTATTTTAATTAATTTTAAATGGTCATATAGCAAATGGTTTATAATTTATATTATGCTAAAATACCATTAATGTTTTTTAGAAACATTACCATATATCTATATTATATGCCTATTATCTATATAACATTAAAATTGTTAAAATTATTTGTTACAATTTATTAGATTATTTGAAATATCATATATATATTTTATAATAGTTAGGTATAGTATTAATTCCCTCGAGAATATGGCAGATGTCAATATCGATCCAAAATAATATAGACATCAGATAAACAATAGTTTTCAACTAAACTATAAAGGGTTAAATTTTGGGTTTCTTATTATCCTTAAGTGCTTAACAATCGTTTGTTATTTAACAAATTAATCAAAAAAAGTTATTTATTTAAGCATTGAAAGCACCGAGATGAAAACTATTTCTACGCAAAATGGTTAATGCATAATAGTAGGTATCTAATTTTGATATTGCATTTTTTTTTAATATGTATTTCATACTTAGAAATTCAAGAAACTTAATTTATATCAAACAAATGTTATCAATATACAAATACACATAGTTAAATCTTAAAACTATATTAAATATATAATATTTTATGTAATTTAATTATAAAGTATAAAATTAATAATATATTAAATATAATTTTATATAACTAGGTTTTGGCCAGGAAGGTTAAATTAAACTAATATAAGTAGCCATATTTTGTACTTAATAGTCAATATAATATAAATTCAAAGTTGTATAATTTTCAATGTGTATCTTATAATACCAAATTATTATTTAACTTTAACGGTAGTAAATATGATATTATAATATAGAATATATATGATAATAATAACATTTTAATATAATATAATAATATATCAATATACAAAAATAATATAATTTCAATTATTGAATATTTTTATTTGTTCAACAAAAATTAATTAAATATATTGAGTATCTCTGTATAACTAAAGCAGTACATATAATTATTTTAATTATACATACAATACACGCATGGTACATGAAACAAAGCAAACTTTACCTAACATAAATTCAAATGTATTTATATATTATATGCATATTTTATATATTTAATTTGAATAATTCAATGATAACCCAGTATAGAATAATATTATATTATATTATATTATATTATAAATAATCAGTTTTGAAATGCAAAACTACTACTAAATTTATATATCCATGAAGTATGGTTCTAAAAATTCTAAATATTTGGTATTATATGTATTAAATACTTAAGTGGGGTTGTTTATATATCAAAATATAAATAATTCTTTTTTTAATATTCAGTGTTTTTTTTTTTTTTTAAATAAAATATTATTCATAAAACGTTTATTAAAATTTAAAATCCATTAATATTTTAAGCATGTTGATTTTTATAATCTTGGCCAACTGTTTACAAGACGATACAGGCGGTATAAGACGCCTGAGATAAAGAGATGACTTCAAAAAAAACCAAAAATGTTGGACTACAGGAAAACATATTTAATCCAATACCTACCTACTTAATGATTTTTTTTCTAAATATCTTAAGTGCGACGTACGTAATACATTCAAGTTTATATATAAATTAACTTTATTACAGAATTGTTTTAAAAAAATTTTGATTTTAATTTCTTAGAAGATTTTTAACAATTTCGAGCCCCTGACCTAAATTTCTTTAAAAGTTTATAAAAATTAAAACTCAAACATATGTTAATTAATTTATTACTTAATGTTTCGACCTAATCACATAAAATTGGGTCCTTAAAAATCGTTACAGTTGAGGTACAAACTATATAAACTACAAACTTATCGTGGATCGTGGTCAAAACGGAAAATGTAGGATTTACCCCGCGGTGAGCCCAGAGTAGCAAAGCCGGATTATGTAGGTTCGATACTGGTAGCTGTCCTGGAATAAATTTATTGCCAATCTACGAGAAACGCAATTTCGATAAAGCGTCTTATGAACTGACATAATTTAAGTCGTTGTGGATACATTAGTTGTTACGCAAATAATCGCATTATAAAAAATAAATATATATATACCCGTTAGTTTGAGGTCTCTTAATTATTAAAAATTATTATGTTCGTATATTTTACCATAATATATTATGTAATATGAATTATTCGGGTAGATAATATTATGTTTTTTTTTTTTTTTAAAGACACTTTAATACTTCCTCTGAACAAAATTAACTTAAATGGTATTTGATTAAATAAATAATTAAATTACCTATTTAGGTTATTAAATAGATGATATGTCTCTTCATTGTCATTGCCAGTTAAATTATTTAAAATAATATATTGCAGGCCAATAGGCACTTATAAGTTATAATGTTAAATGAGTATAAACTGTATTATAAAGTATTTTAAATAATTGTGAATTATTTTCATTTCTTCAAATACATAACATATAAATGTACACCGCTATAATAAATATTCATCTGTTAGTAAAATATTGATTAAAGAATTTTTAAAAATATTTCATTATTCGATAATGTGTAGATTACTGTGATTCCGAATAAGGGGTACGGTTTGTTTTAAATTTCAAACAATTGATTATAATAAGCTTGGAACATATTGCATTAAAAAAATCTGACGAGTGTCAGTCGCCTGTTCGACAGTCATGTGTTCGAAAGTTCATATTTTTAAAAAAATTGTATCTTCGAAAAGCCACGTGTACGAAAAGTCAAGTGTTTCAAAGATTATTTGTACGAATTTAAAAACAAAACTGATAAACTAATTAGATCTACAACGTAGTCTGATAATCGATATATCTCACACAGAAAACAGGTTTTCCATGTATAGGTACCTACCTATATATTATATATATTGTTTGATTAGTATCGATAAGCAATCGACAAGTAGAACAATTTGCGTTATGAAAAACCCATCATACATGGTATATACAGTGCAGTACAACTTACGCAGTTGATTATTGTTGCTGAGAACTATGTACAAAGAATTTACGATGATGATAACTTAGACAAGTTAGAATTTTTAAAAGGCATTGCACATAATTTAACTTTATAAATATTTATTTTTTTTTTTATACATTTATAATAATACATTTTAATTATACTGGTAGACACTTATAATAATAATACAATTAATTATTTTATTTTTAATAATATGTGGGTTTGTTTTATTATTTTCTAATACATATTAATGTAATTTTAGGTTAGGTAATTGTATAATTATTTATAATTGAATTTATTTAATAGAGTATGACAATTACCAAACATATCCATTCGAACAAATAACTTTTAAACATATGACTTTTCGAACACACGACTTTCGAACAAATGACTTTCTGACAATTGACACCCGCCCCATTAAAAAAAAAAAAAATCTAACAATTTAGAAATAGAAACTAGAAATAAATACGCTAATTTTGAGTTATTTAAATCACGGTAAAGCGTCTCAGACGCGATTGTGAAATTTATTTTGAGTCTTCCAAACACCCCCCCCCATCTCTCTCTGTAATCCGTAGAACTGACATGGAGACTGAAGTTCTGTCTTATAAACGCGTTGTAAGCTCAATAATTACAAGTAAGAGGATGTGATTGTATAGTGGAGCACTGCAATCTGCACTTTTAAAACACTTCAAAGCCAACATCAACATAATTATGTAATATACATTGGTAGAATAATAAATACGTTAATACCAAAATTATAAAATTAATTTTCTGTCAAACACCCAGTGGAGTACGTTAATTTATAGGCATAAACAATTAAAAAATCCAAGTGTAGCTGCACATATTAAATAATATACATATGTGCAGTATTTAATATATGGTGTAACCCCAGCTTTCATCCCAAAGTTTTAATTTTATATAGTTGCATATATAGTACGAATGTCAATATTGTATCGTCATTATTGTTACAGAATAATTATAGCATTGGTGCTATGGGCAATATTAGCAACTCCTGACTTATTACTAAAATACAGTAGGATAAAATACCATGTGGAGTACTCCAAGGTACCAATCTTTCTCCCATCCTATTTAATATACAAATTAATCAAATAAACGAATTAAAAATACATGGAAAACTAGTCTGTGACGCTGACGACACTGTTATTTTTTTCGAGATTAACTCTTGGGACAAAGTATTCATATACATACAAGATGACCTGAGAAAAATCAACAATTGGTTATGTGCAAATAGTCTATTCTTTAATTAAAAAAAAAAATTACTTATTATCCTCACTATATAACTAATTTGAACCAATCAATTATAATCGAAAATGTATGCTTAAATCCAAAATCATGTGCATATCAAACTTTATTAAAAATAGTAAAATCTAGTAAATATTTAGGTATTGAAATATGCCATTACCTCAAATGGTACGACCAAATAAAATAGACAACAATAAAACTAAGAAAAATAATCTATGCTTTCAACAACTTAACTAATATATTAGAAATTAAGAAAATTAGAATCGTATATCAAGCATAGTAGAATCAATAATTAACTATGGTATTACTATTTGGGGAGGTGCCTACGACACAACATTAAATCCATTAAAAATAATACAAAATAGAAATATAGAATAACAAAAAATTATTTAAAAAAAGAATCATTTGTATCACATTGAATATCTATACAAAAAATGATCTATAAAGCAAGTAATTTATATAATTAAAAATAACCTAACACCTAGTATAACACATGGTTATAACACAAGACAATTATCAAATATTATGCTGTGCCTTTAATGCACAGAAAACTAACTCAATCCACTTTTTTATATATAGGACCAAAACTATATAATATGCTACCATTAGACATTAAATCAAATCAATCCTTCAATAGTTTTTTTTTTAAAAAAATAACAAATGTGCTGCAGAACAAACAAATTATAAAACATTAAATATTTTACACATTTAATCTAGTTGCTTGCATTATGTTTTATACTATAAGTCTCATTATATTAATTACGGTTTCCTAGATTATATGTTTTTAGTTAACTTTATTTTAGCTAGGAGTCTAAAATTGTAAAACAGTTCAAATTAAAATTGAATTAATATGAACATTTATAATAATTATAGTATTGTACATACTCATGAACCTTCACGAGAAACTGTTCAGTGGGTCTCATTATATTTTCTAAGAAATAAACAATAACAATAGCAACAATACCTAACACCACCCCCTCAAAAAAAAAATATATATATATATATATAGATTTTCTTTTATTTAAAATCTAATGTAATATTTCATTATTATAAAATAATAATAACTCTAATAATAATATTTTAAATTAATTTTATTTTGTTTTTTTTAATATTAAAAAGCACTCACTAATATATTATTGGACTCGATAGATATTAACCTATGTCTGTATATGTCAAAATGATTGTCATATATTAATTATTATACAAACTCAGCACAGATCTTATAGTGGAACGGTGAAACTTTAAATAGGATTGTCGTTTTCGAACAGGTCACGGAAATGACCCGACAGTCAACAGTCGTGTGCAACACAATATAAATGTGTCATTATAACGTGCATTATTAATATTTCATAGCACTGCACACGCAACGCAGTCGCACAAGAACACACGCACATCTCGCGTCATGCTATACATTCCATAAACAGCATATATGCGAATACGATACATCACAGTTATCGACCAAAATAATAATTTCCTAAATAAAAATATTATAGCTATATATTTAATATATTATAGGTATTAGCATTGATTAATCATACAAATTAATTAATCAATTGTATTATGTGTATTATATGAATTTATTAAATATTTTAATAATTATAATATCTACAAACTATTATTTATTATATATTGATAATTATAAGCATATGGTTTGTTTTTGTTATTAAATAGTGGGCGTTCTGCATTAAACGGTACTTTTTTTTTTTTTATTAAAGCCCGTTTCACATGGACGCGTACGAAAGCACACGTACGATGCACTACGTCCATGTGAAACGAACCTATAACTTAAAAACCTCAAGATAAGTTTTTAAGTACCTATATTCAAAAAATTGGATTTTGAATAATCGCGTTATTGAAGAAAAAAGGGGTGATCATAATTGGCGAATCACACTGTAATATTGTATATTTAATATATATTATTTATGATGTATATACAGTAAAAAGTTAATTTGTAGAAATTAAAATCCAAATTTAATTTTCACCATGCATATGAAATATACATTTATTACTAAAACGTATTGGTAAGTCATTATTACTATAATGATTCTATAATACCTTACGATTAACCAATTTATCACTGATTGTAAACATAAAAAAAATAAATGAATAATTTCAAAGCCCTATGAATATGCATAAATAATTATAAGTTAAATATTTAAATGTAACCTTATACATTCTAAGTTTGAAATGTATACACAACTATTCGACAATTATTCATAGAATTAATAATAATAATATTATTATTTTTTTTTTTGTAACCAACAAAACATGAACAATTATAAACACAAAAATTTTAAAATTTATAATTAGTTACACATCTTCTATAAGCATTAGCAATAATAATTTAAAATAATTCAATAAAAAATATTTTAAAATACTTATTGATGTGTTTATAAGCTTAAATAATTATAATAATAATTGATGACTATTACTTAATGCAAAAAAAAAAATTAAATTTGTTTTTTTATGTTTGGATTATTTAGCCGCATGATATAATTTACCATTCAAGTATAGGGTACATGAATAATAATTGCCATTTATTAGACTCTATAGTTTAACAACCGTTAAAGAGATTTTGACTCAAATAGTGATCTTCTAATTTCTTAAAAACTCTAGTAGGTACTACTGTTAAATAAATATAATTTTATTTTTAGTTATAAATCATTTTTAATATTATTTTTTAAAAATATTCTCACTACATAATTATATTATTGTTGGTCTCGTACAAAAATGTATTTCCAAAAGAAGTCTACAAACCACAAGCGTAAAAGTGTTATCTGCTTGGTGCAAAAAATGCAGTAAAACATCAATAGATTAAAATCATAGACTTCTGTATTTCTGTATTATATATAGATTTCTGTTATTAGAATGAATGTGATTTCACGACAATGATAAATTATTCATTTTATTTTAGTTTTATTACTCTAAGAAGATTTTATTACACATAAATTAGATAGCAATATCTGGCATCTGTATTTATAGGATATAGGAAAATATTCATAGCATCCACGAATTAAAATATACATATTTATATAATATGCAAAATCTCAATTAATAGCTAATAGTTTAATAGTTAATTCTATTTATCTAAATGTTTTACGGTCAATATATTGATAAATTCGTAATTTTACCACTATAAAAATTTGTAACAGGTCCTGATCAAAACAAAATGTAATATTTACCTTGAAAATCTAAATAATATAATATTCATTTCTATATTATTATTCACAAACAAGTATCTACGTAAACAACCGAAGCGCTACCAGTGACAGTTTGAGTTAGGTCTCCTTATCAGTTATCAGCTATCAATTAT
The DNA here is from genome assembly GCA_014851325.1 of Pentalonia nigronervosa. Taxonomy (NCBI): domain Eukaryota; kingdom Metazoa; phylum Arthropoda; class Insecta; order Hemiptera; family Aphididae; genus Pentalonia; species Pentalonia nigronervosa. Next base: position 33,629 of record JACXSJ010001327.1, read on the forward strand.
CTTTAATCTTCATTTTCTTCTTTTTTTTTATGTTTGTAGATTGTCATCTATAATCGTGTTCTTAACTTAATACTTTTTAAATTAAAATTGATTTTCCATTTTGCGATTTGTGACATGTGAGTATAATTGTGAAAATACTAGATTCTGACCATTACATTACATATTATGCATTATTTGAGTTTAAATTCATGTTTATTTAAAATTAATAAAAATATATAATATTTTATCAAAATACCAGAGTTATTGACAAGACGTAATGCTTGTGTGTTTTTGTTTAAAATTTTCTGATTTCTTCAATTTATTTAATAACAAAATATGTAATTTTTTGTGTGTAATCATATTTATTTTGTCATTTTTATATTTAGATTTTTGTCTACTATGATAAGTTTAACAATTAATTAGGCTCTATATAATTATGCCTGTAATGATGTGTTTATATTTGACTGATGACTATATAAGTTGTAGTCATTATATTATATATTTTATGTAGGCATTTCTACATTCTACAGGTGTTTTAAAATGCATCACTATAGTTGCAGATTAAAATATTTCGCAGTTCTCGTCATCATATTTTTATAAAGCTTTTAAAGATCAACTTATTGTTTATAATTGAACCGGAATATCCATCCCAATTAATGCTAATGAACACTTGATAAGTTGGTACTAGAAAAATATAATGATTGCTATATAGTAGTTAGTGAAAGATAACCATGATATTAAACATTAAAAACTTTTAGGCTATACGTTATGTTTTTTAATTGCAATTTGTTATACATTTTAAAAAGATTAAATAAACCTTTGGAATATATAATTTTATATTGTATTTAAGTTTAATTTGTTATTAATTTTGTTAAAAATAAAATTAACGAATACATAGTCTACAGTCTAAAAAAAAAAAAATAAAAACCTTACTAGTTAAAGAAAGTAATTCTTAACAACCTATAGATATAACTGAGGTACTAAGTATTACATATTATTTTAAAAAAGCCAAATTAATCAATCTATGTTTTTTAAAAAATATTTTAAATGTACATATTATATTAGAGAGGTTCTTTAAAAGAAACACTAATTTTTTCAAAAAAGTTTTGAAAATAATTATTTTACATAATTTGTAATCATTAAATACAAAAAAAAAATGTTTGAAAAACAAATTATATCTTTACTTTAATATTATATTCCAATTTTTATATTTTTTGAATAACATATATTTTAATGTTCATATTCTGAAGCAGAATACTTTTTTGGGAATTTCAATAGGTGCATAATAAAACCTAAGGAAATTGCTCTGCTGTATAGTAGGTGGTGACTGTACCATGTCATTGTGTAGGTAACTGTAATAAATATGTTACATTTTAATTCTGTGATATTATTATTTTAAACGAAAAACAATTCTGAGAAATTACCATCTGTCAGACTATATTTCTGAAAATATTTTATTTATTTATATTAGTAATGCGGTAGATTGAACTAATACTTGACAAGTATTCTAAACAAAAAATAATAATTAATAATATTCATAATGACAAAGAGTTTAAAGTCCCTATGAATAATATTTTTTGAATTATAAAATAAATAAAATCATTTTTTGTTTAAAATGTGAACTTCACATATCTATCTATTAATTAAAAAAATTGTGCCTAATATGTAATTTGAATTTTTTTTTTTTTCAATTGTAACAAAAACAACTTATTGTATTTTAAGCTTGACAAAGCATAAACATTTAAAATAAAATAGAATTCCAAATGCCTATTAATGGCTTAAAATTTCTATTAAATATTTTAAAAATATCATCGTGTATAGAAAATTATAATTATAGTAATAAACTAATAACTAATAGTGGAACTCTTCAATTTATACTTTTTGAATTATAACAAAATAACAAAAATCGTTATTTTACTTTTAAATATCTAATTTCTCTGTGCCATTGTACTGCACACACATGCTCATGCTGTTTTTTTTTATTATTTCAAATTAGTGCTAATCCTCATTTAAATTTAATGATTTTGAGTGATACTTCTATATTCAGGAAGCTTTGCCTAACACTTTTTTGTGAGTATTACTGTCCGAAGTGCATTTTTCCCTCAACTATTCCCCGAAAACAACATTTTTTAACTAACAAAAATCACAAACATGAATAGAACTATCAATATATATAATAAACATGAGTACACCACTGTCGCCACTCCTCGCCAAATAACTCAACGCGCATTAAGCAAAAGCCAATAGTGCTGCCAATTAATATTATTAATCAAAATACCATACAACAATCTAATAAGGAAAGCCCTACTAATGATATTAACAATATCTTCGATTTTAACTGAATTCTGGCCATTTCCCTTAAATCACATATTAAATGGTCTAAATTAAGCCAGATTGTCACCATTATCTAAATTAATTAAAACCACTACAACATAATTTTCTATTACTAATAGATTTGAAACTTAATTATAAAATTAACGATACAGACCTAAAACCATCACAAAATTTCAATATTCATCAAATCATTAATACTAGATTACCGAGAGATTTGTGAAAAATAAAAATTGAATAGGACCAACTGATGAATTCACTTGCAAAAGCTCTACTGAGCTACTTAAACTTAACACAATGTCACCAAATGCTTACAGAGCTATTATCAAGTTCTTAAAAGAACCAAAAGCTAATTTTTTTATGTACCTATCAATTAAAAGGAAATAAACTGTGTATCGGTTTATTATCAAAAATTTACATCTCGCCAAATAACTCGACCGTGATATTAAAGAACTTCAACAAATACCTAGGTTTCTTAGCCAAAATCATTATGGACACTCATCACAAAATACCAATAACACTCTTAATTCTATGTTTTGTTGATTTAGAACCTGTACCAAACAGATTCATTCGAACTCAAATATTTATGCTACACTAAAATTAAAATTGAAGCATTTCAAATCATTATGGACACTCATCACAGAATACCAATAATAACACCCTTACTATTATGTTTTATTGATTTAAAACCTGTATTAAACAGATTCATTTGAACTCAAATATTTATGCTATACTAAAATTGAAATAGAAGCATTTCAAATCAACAAACAGGCACCATAATGTATAAACTGTTAAAACTTTGACCACACCACTTACCAGAACATATTATACTGTAACAACCCCCCCCCTCAAATGCGTCCACTGCGGCAAAAACCATCGAACATCTACACTAAAAGTCGCATTCTCTCCGCAAAGTGTGCATTATGCAATTGAAATTACCCCCTCTCCCCCCAACTATGGCGGATGTCAAATTTTCAATCTACATAGCAACACTGAAATAACAATCAATCACTAAAAATAAAATAAATACAAACTAAATTAAAGGTAATTCAAATTATAATACCAATATATTGTCAAACCCACTATACAACAGCAACTCACACAAATAATTTAAATAATAGCCAAACGTATTCACAGGCCACAACATCAAACATAAATTATGTGATCTGAAAATTGTTTGTTGGACAATTACTTTCCTGCCGAATTAAATTCAAGTCGTGTTTTACGCATGACGTCATAAAATCACACTGCCCGACGCGACGTGCCGTATTAATACATGCGTGATATTTTCTTCATACGATTAAAATTACTATAGAAAAATAATTATTTGACGTACAAGTTATGAAAATATATTTCTAAAAGGTCATATATTTTTTCAGATGTTCATATAATCATTTTATTTTGAAATATTTCCATAGTATTAAACATTGTTTTAGGATAGTACATTTATTTCAGTTCTTACATTATATTATGCATTAGTTTAAAGTTTTAAACTTTAAATTACAGAGTATATATTTTTGCTATTTTGTATATTTTTATTTTTAATCGTTCGTATAAACTATCCTAAAATGATTTTTTATACTATGGAAAATACGAACATCTGAAAATATATATATATATAACCTTTTTAGAAATGTATTTTTATAACTTGTACGTCAAATAATTATTTTAATCGTACCTTACGTGTATTTTTGATAGATGTAAAATGGTGCGATTGTAAACATCACGCATAAAATGCGACATATATTTTAAACACGAAAGGATATAATAGTTCGACAACAACTATTCTTTTTTGAAGCTCTATATTTTTCCACAGTAAAAAAAATCCGTTTTGTAGTTGTCTAGTTTTTTAAGGTATTTAATTTAAAAGCAATTCAGTTTTCACACATTTTTAGATACATTTATAAAATATATTATACTTTTATGTGCACTTTAATTCAAGGCTAAATTCGTTTTGTCTTATCTACCTTAAGAGTTACGTTTATTGGTTTAACTATATTCTTATAATGTTATTTTTGAACTTAACTTTAAAACCTTAGATGTGTGCAAGGTATACGACTACAGATTCTTCAAACAATATTACATACTTGATATTTTTGATTTATTTACAAATATTATTATAATTATTAACTGCAGGTAAAATTTATAACACAAAAATATAAAACATATTTTGAACTAAATAAAACTAAATAACTGCATATAATAAATTGAGGAAGAGTTTCTTTACTAAAATTATTCTGCCTATATCTTTTCATTTTAATTTATAAAATGTATTTGTAATTGTTTTAATATTTTTGTCTTATAGGTACTGATATATACATCAAATATGTTTGATTTTATAAAAATACCATTCAAAGATAGTAAAGTATCAATCACACGTCCATTTCTTTGTGATAAAGTCAAACAATTTGGTATTTGTGAAGGACCATGTGCAGAGCGTCATGATTTATGTACAACACTTGATAAAGAATGTCTCAATATTCCTATAAAATGTTTGATTAGCATACAACTGACAAAAATTCTAAGTGCTTCACATTTTTATGGCAGAATTCTTAAGTATAGTACCAAAAAAAATCCTACAAAAGATCAAGATTGGATTAGTGTTGATGACTCGTTTGAAAAAATAAAATATGAATTAAAAAAAATTTGCTCTATACCAAATACTATTATTTTATGTAAGACTTTTACCATTGGTGAAATGGTTATGGTACAAACTGAACAAGGAAAATTTTATCGAGCAGTGGTCTTGGATATAGTATATGGATGGCTTACAGTTAAGGTAAAAGTAATATTAATTGACATGGGACATACAGAAGTAATTAGTTCAAGTAAAATATTTGTATTACCAAGCCATTTAAAAAAATTTCGGCCTGTAGCTGTTGAAATCATCCTATCTTCCATGGGACCAGTGGTAGAAAAAGGTTCTGTTTTCAATTGGCCAGTCACCACAACAAATCTTGTGCGTAGTTTATTAGAACCAATTATTTTAACAGATTTAGAATTTATTTGCAAAGTTGAACTTTCATTAGGAATAACTTTATGGGTTGATTGGATATTAGCTAAGAAATGTATTAAATGTTCCCACTTTCCATGTAAATTCTATAAAAGTTCTTTGATATTACCAAATGAATTAATTAAACGCAATCTTGCAAAACAGAGTTCTTTGCTCATTAATAAATTAATAAACTTAGATAAAGAAGCCCATGTATGGAAAAAATATTTAAATGTTGCAAAACCTTTACTCATTGAAAAATCAAATATACCATTATTTTCATGCGATGAACAAAAAAATGAAATTGACAAAGTAATAAAAGTACAATGGGCTCATTTGTCTGAGTATATAATATCAAATATATCTGTTCATTATATAGATTGTCCAAAATGTATTTTAGTAAGTAATATGGCATTTTATGATAGAGTTATTGCTCTTCAAAGAGACATTGATGATGCTATCAGTAATAAAATTGTTGAACAATTAACTTGTGCCACTGTAGGAAATGTATGCTTAGCCTTATCACCTGAAGAAAATAAATATAATCGTGTTATTATTCAAAAAATCAATGATCAAAAAGCTAATGTTCTCTATGTAGATTATGGTGAATTTTACGATGTTGAAATTGATGGTTTATTGACTATACCCCCAAATTTGATAACAAAGTTACCATTTCAAGTAATTGAGTGTAGCTTAAGTGGTTTTAATGGTATTTTACCAACAGATATTGTAGATCAATTTAATAATCGTCTCTTGGAACTTACAGATAATAAGATTTATTTAAAAGTCCTTTCTTCTACCGCAGATACAAAGTTTACTAGAGGAACCCATTATGAAGTTGTATTGTTCAATAATGATATGAATATAAATGTTACAATGGCTGATGAATTTAATATGTATGTTGATAAAACTCAAATACAAAATATTTTGAACTCAAATTATAAATACGAGGAATATGAAAGTGCGGATGATGATGAACTTGATGAAGAAGAATTAAAATGTCAGATGGATCTATTAGAGAGTTTGTTTAAAAATTCAAATCAAATAAATGAAATCAAAATTGTGCCAAATTCAACAAATGAAAAAAAAAATAAGTCAGATTCAAAAACATTAAATAAAGATAATACAACTGATGAAATAGAACATACAAAATGTATAAAAATTGAGAAAAAATATTGTCTAGATTGCAATATGATTCCAGTGGTCCCACAATGTTTTTGGCATCAAGATGACACATGGATTTATCTTAAATTGAACATTTTGTCAGTTAACGATTATAATGTTTCATATACAACGAATACCATAACAATAAATGTTGAAACAAATTCTGTATTCTATTCCTTTACAGCAGTTTTGTATGGGTTTATAATAGATGAACTGTGTACTTGTCATGTAGGTTTTGATGGGATCTTTATCAAAGCACAAAAACTAATAAAAGTCAAATACCTTTGGCCTAGGCTCTTAAAATGTTCAAAAAAACATAAATATATTATTTATAACACAGAATTTTGTATTGCTGAACGTACAAACTGGAATTTGTGGTGTAAAATTATGAATAATTACAAAATAAGGGCTCTTGCTGAACAGTTAAATGAAGAATATCCTGATACCGATTATGATGAAAGTGATTATTCCGATAATGATAATGTTATTGTTGAAGATTGATAAAAAAAAAAAAATGTATTATTTATATTTAAGGTTTAAATCTCACCAATGTTTAAATACAGTAAACATTGTCTTAATACATTTTAAATTCATGTTTGTGTAGCACATACCATCTATAAAAATAAATGTGTTTCAACTGTTTCAAGCATCTTAACAAACTGGGTACTTGTTACCCTTTTTAAATATATAACATTTGATTAATGTGTTACAAATTAGTATGATAATCATTGTTGAAAATATTTTAGTTAGTTATGAATAAATAAATATTACTAAATGCATTTGAATACAAATATCGTATAAAAAGTACTTTTAACTTATTTTTTATAACATAATTAAAATTTATAATCAAAACTGACTAATCAAATCTCCAAGTAAAGTGTTGTTATTGAGTGGCTACTTTTGTCATGTGTCTCTTATCATATATATATATATATATATCTGTATACATGCTTATTGTAATAAATTAATCTTTTATGTATAATGTATAATATTAAACTTTATAGGTTAGTATCATATTTTATATTTTTATAATCATAATAAAGTTAATTTTATGTATATTTTATAAATTTGTAATTTCTTATTAAGAAATGTATCATTTTTTACAATGTTTTTGTTCTCAATTTTGTTAAAAAGTGTGTATTTTAATATTAAAATTGTAATTTTTTAATGTCCATCAAATAAATATAAAATGTAAATGTAAAGATAACGCAATGATTTAAATTATTTTACGTATTAATTAAAAATGATTGTATATCAAGCTTTATACATTTAAATACTTACTACCTACCTACATTCTTAAATTCATTTTAATACTTAATTGATAATCACTGATCAGTATAAAATTATCAATTGTCCATTTTTTCTTAAATATTGTGGTGGGTAATAGTATATTTTAATTATTGGGTATTGTATTAATTTATTTGGCGTATTCGTGACATAGGTAATACAATATTATAATACTGTTTTACTGTTAGTTATAATACATAACAGGTTTTAGTGGTTTTACAATGAAACAAAAGTTAAATTAAAATAGGTATTATTCTTTTATACATACAATATAGTTACTGAACTAAAAAGAGCTGACAAGTTTGATGTAGGTACGTAAATCTAATAGAATCACTTTGTAATAATTATTATTATTGAATATTAAATTTCAGTAAGACTGTATGCAAGTTGATTTTAAAACGAAATAAATTGTAAACCCGAGTGTTTTCACGTCCATTTGTTTCGTTAGGTAAAAAACACTTAAGTGATTACAATTTATATTAGGTATTCGGCATTAAAAATCCGAGAAAGGAATAAATAATAGCAATGTGTTTATTATGTAAATCCAGTAGCAATTCAGGTTTTACAAAATATAGTCATAAAAGAAAACAAAAAAAAAAAATTTGAAAATTTCTAATGTCTATATAATGATTACAATATCAAAACAAGTCTGTTTTGAAAATTGTATCATTTACCCATATAAAATGATAAAATAAACATTTGGTAACAATTTTAATTATCTACGGTTTTTTGTTTTTGAATAACAAAATAGAAAAATCGTTAATTTAATGGTGAATATATCCAATGTCATAAAAATTTGAACTTCAAACACTTATAAAGAATTAATTAGACTTTTCTGTAATTTTTTTTTTTTTGTCAAAGGTTGAAAAACTTATAAGTAATCTTATATAAAATTTTCAAGTTTTTTTATAAAACAAAAATTATTTATCAACAATTATTGAAAAAAAAAATTGAAAAATTTCGTGCCTATAACTAGGTAGCTTAAAAGAATCAAAATTTTTTTAAATTTTATTATTTGTGGAAAATGGTCATATAAAGATTTGATAAAAATGTACAGTATCTACAGTTATTTTTACGAAATAATATATAATTAGATTTATTTATGTAAGAATAGGCATAAGCTAAATGGCGGAGGGGGGAGAGGAAGGCTCTACCGCGCCACATACACATGCACAACCAGGGGCGTCATTAAAGTCAAAATTCTGGGATAGTAAAAAAAAAAATGGCTTCGGTTTATTTGAAAAAATTGTAACCATTATTTTTTATGATATTTTATATATAAAAATAATTAACACTAATCACGCTACTAACGAATATAATATTATTTAGTATTCCTCCGGTTTTAGAATATAGTATACCTAACTTAATAATCAAAAACTTAAATAATAAATATCGAATATTATTTATTTTGGGGTAACAAAAGTACCTCCCCCCCAAATACTGTTAGTGACGCCTAATACGCATCACCATGAGTCGTTGTTTGGGATGGACCAGGGCGAGTCACTGTAATTTCTCGTTTTTCTGTGTTTGAATTTTAATCTTATGGTAAAACTGAAAAACACGGTGTACCTATATAATATACATAATATGGACGTATATTGTTTACGTGCAATTTATTGTGTTTAGGTCTGATTATACAACGGATTACGGTATCGGATTAAACGAGTGCAAGACTAACAAATTAATAGAACGTGATAATAATTGGGATGTGAATTAAATGTACCTATTAAAAACCTCAAAAGTAAAAATGCATTAAATTCTCAAAAAATGCAGGCTATAAAATAATAAGTAATCGTAATTCAAAAGTCTTTATATTTTAATTAAAGATATTATTAATTAAGTACGACGTGCGTGGTCCATACACAATATGCAAAATATTTATAAAATGGTATTAAACAATAATTTTTAAAATGTATATAATATATTTTAACTTTCAGAAATTTTTGAAAATATCGATAAAAATAATAAACAAAATTAAAAGAATAACAAAAAAGACATAATCAAAATGTATAATAAAAGTTTCCATTTAAATATGATTATATTATAATTAGTACCTAATTTAAATTTTGCGTTAAGGAAGCTATATGTATTACAATAAGCTAAAAATAATGCATTTTCAATTCACAGCTCTAGCTCTAGCGATAACTGATAAGTATAGCCGCTGGACTTAAAAATAACAATAACATAATCAAAACTTTATAATCAATAATATTAATAAAAATTAAATATACCGAATTTCACAATTCGATTACTATACAGACTTTTTTTAAATTCATACCGCACACATAGTTTTAGTCCCTAGCACTAGCTAATTAATTGTTAATAATGTAACGATTAATTAAATTATGATCTGTCAATCCAAAGTCGAGATGACTTGTGACGCATATGAAGAGGAGTGTGTATAAATTATATAACAATAGAAAATAGAACAGTGCAATATTGTTATGGCCTTAATTTGGAGAACAGTTCGGTGTGTTGGATCGATCGGTATGCGTGGTTGAATGAATGACGATGCTGTGATGGTCGCATAGGCGCAACTAGACCCAAATTATTACGTGTGCTAAAATTATGTAGGTATACCTATCCAATAACCTAACAATAACCCAAATACCTATCGATAACCCACACTGATTTTGTTTTTATGATATTTGCAACATGCCTTTCAATACTTAAAAAGAACAAGTCAGTAAACCATTGGTTTAACATACTTGCACAAGTTAGGAAAAGTCTCTTTGAATTTTTTTTTTTATTAATAAAAACAAATTTTAAAAAAATCATACATAAAAAAGATATCTCTCATTTCTCACAACATATGTGGTGTTTTATCATAGGGGCCGGGGAGTGCTTAATTAGAGATTTAGAGCTTAGGGGTGCTTCAACACCTTCAAATATCCCCCCTAGTTGCGCTTATAAAGTATGGACAGTCGGTTAGGTAGGTAGGTACTCGACCGGTCGAGTCAACGACGTCGCAGCACAATACAACCGGTCAATACACCGGTCACAAGTCCGTATTTGCGGAAAATCTTAAATAATACTAATGGAAAAATTATGTAGGTATTTTTTTAACAGTATATTATTATTTATTTATTTTTATTCGAGTTGTATTTCCGTGACATTTACTGTTATGGAACTTTTCGGCCCCTCGTTTATTATTGCAACCAATCTTTCAATTGTAGCGCTGGTACTTACTCTAAAGGGCCCTCAACAGAATTATTATCAACCGCTTCCTTTAGTGTCAACTGTCTACCATCGATTAATTTGATCTCATTGTCCATGTCTAACAGATTTTCTTCACAAACAGCTGACGTGTGTAATTTTATTTAAGTTGTTGTACGGACAGTGTGTATGTCAATATAGCCATTTTTAAATCGGTACATACGACGACAGTTGTACAGTGTGCACATACTAAAGTATAATCGACTATAATTTTTTATTAGGTACCTATGATATTTTCAAATTTAACCTCTATCAATGTTGGGCCATCATCAAATATGTAGGTTTCTACCTCATCTGTGCCCACAGATGAAAATTCCCACATTTTTAGGTTATAATAATGTTAATAACCGGCGAATAACGTTATTTGCAGATATATCGGCAGATTTACAGTAACATAGTATATTATGTAGTTTTTATAAAGGGAGTAACTCATTTACGTCAAAATAGGAAAAGGTTTGATTTTCATTTCTGCCCAAAACTCTAGTTTTTTCTAAATTATACTTTGAGATCCATTTAAAATCACACAGGAGCCACCACGAGAAGGTGGTTCTCGTTAATCTCAACAACTTTTTTATAGTTTTTAATATTTGTCTAGTCTTATAATAATGTTATTATTATACCTAATTATAATTTATAATAGTTTTTAGTTTTTACATAGGTACAATTTTTATCATGTTTCCTAGAATTCCATACGGATAATAGTTTTAGTTTTGTACATTGATATGGCAGTCGACGTGTTGTTAATTAATCTGTTTATAATATTTTTTCTTCTTTGGGTTTTGGATATTTAATATAGAATAAATATGTCTGAAAATTTATCTGGTGGAAACGAAAACCAAACTTTTTTTTTTATTTCGGCGGACACAATGTACTCCCGTTATACATTTGTAGTAAGTATGGCATGGCAGGTATTTACTATACATGTGCATTTTGAGTGGAGGTAGAAAAAAATCTGTAGTCATATATCCCTCTCAAAGAAATCCTAAATACGCCACTGCACCATCGCATTTATCATTAATTGTGACCATGAATAATTAATTAATGACCAACGCGTAATACGAGTATTACACCTATCATGCATGTGCGTACTTCGCAGAAATTGATTTCGAAATAGACCAATAAGGCACTGGCAAATAGTTCGATATATAGACAGGCAGTATGCCTAAAGACTGGTTGCACGCACCACTTAGTTCCGATTCGATTACGCACTGGGTTATATTTACGATTGATCTCGCTGCGACTAAAACATATATATCTACCTTTATATATACGATGTATCTTGTATATATAAAAATATATTAAATGCGATTTTTCATCCCCCTTCGCACACAATCGCTGTCGTATACTATTCACGAACGAATATTCGAGATGCGCGAGCAAAGTAATCGCGTTTCTCCACTTTATCTAATTTTTTTTTCAAGTTTTTTTTTTTTTTTCATTTTGTTTGCTGGAACGAATTTCCAGAACGTCGAATTACATCTATTTCATGTAGGATACGTCAAAAGTATTTTACGATAAATGATAGTAACCATTATGTATAGGTACACAGGTATAACGCATCTTTTTCCTTCAAAATACCTATTGCTCAGACATACATTTTTCATTCACCGCTATAATAATATACAACTTTGGACTATATAATATGATACGGTACAAAAAAAATGTACACTGCGCAACCCAGTGTGATATTACAAGAGAGCACTTAATTATATTTTTTTTTCGCGTTTAAAAATAGCTACCTTTAAATCTTGTACATCGATGGAAGACGACGTGCTATTAATGAATCAGTACCTACTATTATGGTTCAAGTATTGGTAAAGTGAGACATTGATCGTTACATTTAAACATCGAACATTTTACTCATACGACAGCTGGTACGTGGAAAGGAAAGCATCAAGTCTTAATATTCTGTAGCAGTTTCTCAAACTGTTTACGGAACGGCCTTTCTGGAAAGTATTTTAATTTTAACGATCCACAACATACTAATGAGTAATGACCGTTTTTTTTTTTTGTTTTATAATTCATAGCTATCGTTGCGATAACTTTTATAGTACTAGTACTCGTAATCGTCGAGAACAATGATAAAACAATTCGATAATTACATGGGAACTAAACTGAATCTATACCAAAGTAATAAATATATAATATAGTTATACGGAAAATGTTGTATCATGTAGACACTTGTATATTTATACATAAAATACAAACAATTATTTTTTTACAGATATTATATTTTATACTGATTTAATATTAAATATTTTATACTATAACAAATACATTTAAATTCAAAACTTTCTACGACCCAATTTTGGGAATCTCTGTTCTAGTCTTCTGGAAAACAAAATAAATCATCATAGTACAGATACTACAAATATGATTTGACATTTTTTTCTTGGAATATGGAACCTCCTGATCAACTCACAAAACGGCGTAATTAAATACTATATAATATTTTAAAATCGTACAAAATAAATGTTGAACTAGTATTTGTATCGTATAAAATATAATTTAGTATAAATAAGAATCTTAAAACAAATGTATTACATATTTATATTGGTATCAAATATCAATACGTATTTACGTATAATTTTTTTTTTATTTAATGGAATTTTGTTGACAATGAGCCTGATTTTAAATGCTATAAATATTACATTTTTCACGTTTATAATGTTTATATATAATTTACTTATATATTGTAATAATAATAATACAATATAAAAATGATAATAACATAGGTATAAAATAAAATAACTATGTAAAAGTGAGTTACATAAATTAAATGTAAAAACTATTTTTTAGTAGAAATGATCTATGAAGGTCTGAGTTAGAGACGTTTATCGTTGGTATGTGTTTTAATTCATAGTACTGCGCTATAGTTATTGGTTTAATCAAAATGATGATTGTAAAAAACATTTGGTCAATGTCAATGTAATCATATAAGGTGCCACGTGGGTATTTTAAAGTCCACCTGGATATCCTGGACTGCAACCTCGACTGGGCTCCACCAGGAGCGTAGTTTTGTGGCGAATTTTAAATTATTATAAAAATTCTGATTTGAATAATCTTAACGTATATTATATATACAACATAAATTTACGTTGTTTTATAGTATAATATTATTTCTAGTAATTTAAAATTGATGCAAATTTATTTTAATTAAAAAAAAAAAACTAAATTAATTCACGCGCGCTATACAATAATAATACGAGTAGGTGAATATGCAATTGTAATAGAATAATAAATGTACCATAGTGTGCGGTACATATTGTATTATTTTAATATAATTAGTTCGGTCTTATATACATATTATAATTTTATGTGCTTGCTTGCGATGGAAATGACAATACGTCTCATTGTGAACGACTTCGTTCTTTTCATATATACCGGAGAAACTTAAATTATAGAACACAAGAGAAAATTAATGAATTAATTTTACTCCTGATCGCAACGGCAATATAGTTGAAGTATGTATTATTTCACGCGACTTCCTTGAACTTTCCCTGAAATCAATAAATAAAATTATTTTTAATTCCATTACAGTCGAAAAATGTACGAACAACTCCAGAGTATTAATTTATTGTAATTATTGTTTTAATTGTATACCTTTATAAAATATACTAAATCTCAATTATATTAGTTTTAATTATGTAACAACCATATGAATAAAAATAAATATAAATGAGATAAAAATAATAGAATTTAAGCTTGCGTGCTATTTACCCGACCACCTTGCCCGAATTAGATGGTATTTGCTTCGGTAAAATAGATAAATATTTCCAAAGTATTAAAATATTATTGTTGTCAATGCCATGTATTCATTGAAATTCTAAAGAACATGTAGTTGGTTAATAGAAAAATTTGGGCATAGAAAAAAAAATTTAGTTAGTTTCGCGTTGATAAAAATTATTGTGTAGTGCGTCGAGTGATTTTAACGTCTACTGTGGTGGGCACGTTAATACCTAGGTACCTATAGATAAAAATTAATAAATCCAAAAACTTCTAATAGGTAGAGAATTATTTTAAACGATATACTTGGTACTTTTATAGAAAAAAAGAAAGGAGGAATTCGGTAAAATATATTTATTATAATTATTATATCATTTTTCGAGTAATCGCGCACTGCCTATACTACATTAAAAAATACTTGAATTTTAATTCTAGCAAGTCAAATATTTTATTTTTGTTTTTTATTACATAAAAAATATAAAAAAAAATAATGAATATATTATACCACATAATAATTTAATTTAATAAAATAGTAAAACGTAATATTTTATGTAGTAGGTACACATGGAATTGCCATCATCGTTGATGCAATACATAAAAATAAAGTCTAATTTACAGTATTAGATATATATATTATATTATTTAATTACCTAGTATCAATAACTACTATTCTATAAATTATTGTTAATTTATGATGTAATCTATAGACTCGATAATGACATAATAGTCATAATACAATTTACAATTATTTAGTATTATATTTACTTTATAGTAGGTATTATTGATTTTGGTATTCTGGAGCACGTTTTATTTGATATATATATTATAATTTTCACTATTACAAATTTATACTAAGTAATAATTTGTTAAAGCTTTTACGTATTAAATAATATCTATTTTAAAAGGTTGTATTTGGCATTGGTTGTATAAATGAAGCTTTTTTCATATTTATTGTACTACAATTCTTTAAAAATGTAATTAAGTACAAAAATACTTTACATAAAATATGATTTTTAGAATATACACAATGCACTATGGCAACGGTTCCCACTTGTGGGCCTCGGTCAACGTAGTACTAAACCGCGGACGCTGGTCGAGGGTCTAAGCCAAGGGTAGGCAAATTTTAATTTATGCCAATGTCCGATTGGCATTAACATTAACATTTTTATATGTGATTTTATAAACGTCTATATATTTCTGATAAAATTAGGTAATATTCAATCGATAATGACCTGTTTATATATGTCTTATGTGTTTATATTTTTTACTTGTTTATTAAGTAAATGGACTTCGTAATTTTTTTTTTAAAAATTGGTGATTTGCAAAACTAAAAATGTTGGGAACCGCTGCACTATAGTATATTATTTATGTACTAATTATTACGCATTATTTTTTTTTCATAACAAATAATATTCAACTTTACACATTTATGCTATTTCTGGAATATATATATATATATATAATATATAATCATAAATAGGTACCTACATGGGTTTTCAACTATAGAATTTGTATTTCATACTAAGAAACATGCATTCAGAAATGATCTCAAACCTATAAAAATTAAATATACCTACTAAATATAATATGGTAATACGATAATGGTATTATAATATAGGTTAAGGTTTTTATTATTTTTAATTAAAAAAAATACGTGTATGCTGTCAAATATTATCTTTTTAATAAAAATGAAAGTTTATTTTCTATTTAATTATTGAAGTGCTAAATTTAAAGCAGCAATTACAATATTCAGATTTGTCTTATATGTTTGAATGATTGTACAGCTTTCATTTTGTTAATAAAATAATGACAACATTAAAAATATTTTAAATAAATATTAAAACCATAATTAATCATAAGTTTTCAAAGTACAAGTCATTAATTATTTTTTTTGTGTGTTTAAGTACTTTTAAAAGGCAGAAATCGATAAAAATGTCATAAAATATAATGAAAAACGAATAAATGACTTATAAAAATAAACCAGAAGAGCATATCAATTTTAAATTTAATGATTTGATCCACGTTTTAACTTTATAGATAATCATTAAACTATTTATATATTATTATGTTTAAATATACGATCGTATGACTAAATAATTATCAAAAACATTTTTATGTCGTACAGTTTATTTAAATTAAATACTCCAATTCAATCTTCACAAATGTAGCAAAATTAATAAATTATGTATGTATCCGGGAACTAGTAGTAACAGGTATCGCAGAACACGACTGGTACCAGTCAACGCGCCGCGCTAAGCTACAAAAAAACAATAAATTATAATAACCAATTACTTTAAGTAGGTATATTAAATCTTTTGAATAATCATATAATAAATTCGCTTGAAATCGACAACGAGTCTATGTATAGGTATATCTATGTAACTATAATTTCAAATAAATTATTATTTACTTAAAATCTAGTTTTTTTTTTAGTTTTCATATTTATCATAACACAATTTTGAATTGGATAACTAAGATATTTATACTTTATAATGTCAGAGTGCATTTAAAGAAAATGGAATATATTTATTATAGGGAGTCTTCTATTATTAAAGAACCATGTTTTTTTAAGTAGAAAATTGATTTCTTATTACTCAGAAAATGTCTGTGTCAAAATATTCGAGCATATTATCGAGTTCACAAAGGAAATATAAATATGTATAATACTGTTTAGTTTATGATTATACTTTAAATAGAATTCATTTTTTCGTACCAAAATACAAAATTTAATTGTTTTTATATTTTTTTTTTTGAAACAATACTTTTATTTGAGTTAAAAAAAAAAAAAAATAGATATATAAGACTAACAAAATTAAAAATGTTCTATTTCATTGCTTCAATAATGACAATTTGTATTATTTAAATTTTATTTTAATATCATTACAAGTTATTGACAACAACAATTTACTTTATACATATGTATAAATATAAATCTCCAGTGTGTGGTCAAAAGGAGTTAAGTCAAAAAAATAAATTTTGAATACGGTTATTCAAAGATTTGAAAATTCGTTGCTAATAGAGATTTTAACATAATTAAAATTTTCATTGATTTATGGTTTTAGAGTATATTGAAATATACAATTTCAATTATATAAACCGTCAAAAATTCTACGGATAATTTAATCCATTTTGATAAGACTTAATTTCTTTGTATTTAAATCATTGTAATTATTATTGACTTAAATACGTAATTTTATAATAATAGGCATATTATATTTTTTATTTTAAAATAATTATACACACACACATATATGGGTATAATAAACAAATGCATTCAATATAATAATATATATTTCAATATCAAATGCTAAAATAAAATTTACAAAATGTTTTTTAAATATTTAAAAAACGAAAACAAAAAATAAAATCAAACTTCAAAACTTTTTTTTTAAAAAAACATTTATCGTGGTCCAAAAATCTTTTAAATGTGATTTGTCAAATGCATCTAGGCTACTAGGCTATTAGGAATGTAAAAAACAAATTATAATCTGTATTGGAGTTATAAATATTTGATTTATACGCATTTTTTTTTTAATTTCCAGAACCCAGTAATCAGATGATTATAATTAAACTAATTATACCATGTTCATGTACACCAATTAAACCTTTAAGTCATGTGTCACATCATTTTTTTTAATTTTTGGCATCAAATAACGTATTTGGTGGTGCTAAAAAAGTGAAAAAATAGTATGCCACAAAATTTTTGGATAAAATGTTTCACTGCCTATTGCAATTCAATTCTTTATTTTCAGATTTTTAAGTTGAAAAAATCGGTTTGGAAAAAAAAATTTTTTTTGTGTGTATATATCATACCTATTTTAGTAAAACCATAAATTTTATTTATTTTTGGTATAAAATAAGAGTAAAACATTTACAAATTAATTAAAATTTCCGTTTGTTCGGGAAAGGCTTCCAAATAGATGATTGATTTTGACGGAGTTTTCATAAGTATTTTATTATATAACGGAAAAACGAGAAACGATTACCTAGATAGATTAATTTCAACCCAGGTGGTCCGTGCGTTTATAGTTTATAGATTAAAAAACTACTCGACTGATTTCGATAAATAGGTCAGAGATTGTTCTTGGCGATATTAGAAAAGTTTATAGTATAATAGCCTTCAACCACGTTCGAAAATAAACCGAATGCTGCGTATATTCAATCATATTCGATACGGGCGAATTGCTCATCTCGATCGAAATAGTTGACAAAGTGAATTACACCGACGCCGATTTGTACGCGAAATAGATACACTAAAACGGAGATACGCCGATATAGCACCGTATTATATTATTTTGTATTTCTTTTTTCCCGGGTGAAGTCAGAAGCTGCTAGAACCGTAGTTACATCCAATGAAATAAATTATACTGATTTCCTATAATAATATACACTACATTTTTTTTTCAAACTTAAAACTTTGAATATAGAAAAAAATAGAATAACAACATGCGTATGAGCAAAAAAGCTTATACCCTAAAATTACGTGTCAGGCTATGTGTACTTACAATTTATTTTTTATTGAAAAAATATTGGTTACGCGTCAACAAGTTAAATATTATATTATGGCCTGTTTTAAGTATGTTGGATATGTACTGATATTAAATTTGTTTAGTTCACTACCGAATAGAGTTCAATGTATTAAATAAATCAAACAGAATTTTTGTTCATTTTTCTAGGAAAAAACCTGAATTTTTATCCTTTGATATTTTTAATAATTATGTATAAATATATAATCTTATATATATAAGATATACATATACCATATATATGTATCAGGTGATCCATTTAAGGGCCATTATTTCAAAAAATCTCAACCTGTTTTGAATTCCTTTTTTTTTTACATAATTTGATATTATTTCAAAACATTTCTGAAAAAATTATATTTTTTATCATTATAATTTTTTTAAGTTTTTTTTTTGAATGGCATCACACATTTTTATTTCAGACTCCAAATCAGAATATTATTTGGAGTATTCCAATCTATAAAAATAACATTTCGGACAAGTTGTTCATTAGTTATAATTTATAAGTATTTAAAGATTTGATTTGACATTTTGTGGGGTACTCCGTACATTTCTACTTTGCTTATCTAAACTTATATACTTATAACTAATGAACTACTTGGCCGAAATTGTATTTTTATTGATTGGAATACCCAGAATAATATTCTGCTTTGTAATATGAAATAAAAAATTATGGTGTCATTCATAAAAAAAAATCTCTTGAAAGATAAAAAATATTTATTTTTTTCAGAAATATTGTTTTGAAATTACATCAAATTATATTAAAAAATTTTTTTTTCAAAAAAGCTAAAACTTTTTAATATGAAGAGTGTAGACACTTAAAAAGATTACCTGGTATATAACTGTGTAAAAATAAATAACATGTAAATTTCGGTTTGGAGTATACCTTTACGGCTTTACCCTCAGCTATACTATATCTGTTAATGGGTTATGTACTTATCATAATTTAATATAATGACAGTAATTGTGTACTTATGCTATTCGAAGTACTCAAGTACTTATATATATATCATTGTTAATATATGTTATATATGGTAACTTTTTTTTTTCAAAGAAATGATAAAATATATTTAATTTTTCTCGGTTTTACCTGTATAGTGCAATATTATTTATTATTGCTCAGAATTCGTCTTTTCATCTTAAGTGTAAATAATTGAATGTAGCAATATATTGTATCTTCGAAATAGAAAAAAATTAATTCCGTATTTTAATCTAACCTAACCATTTATCGAATAAACATTTTTTTAAATAATAATTCGGAGGTAAAAAAATATAAAGAAATTTTCAAAAATAAAAAAAAACACCATTCTAGTATTTACATACTATTACGGTACCTAATGCTATATTAATATAATCACTTTTTAAGAAGTTGATGCATCTTTGGCGTCTTATATTGTGATTGTAATTTTCTAAACATAATTTTTATAAGTATTAAAATGGGACATATTTAAAAAATGGAACAATTAAGTGTCCCGAAAGCTTTTGTCGGAACACCAGGACAGACTTTTAAAATATGGAATTTTCTGGCATTAAATGGGACGTCTGGCAACCCTAACTGATCGATTGCTGCTAAGCAGTTCATAAAATACTATAAGTTAATACTTAATGTAAACAAATTGTATAATTTTCAAAAACAATGTTTTTATTTTATACTACAAATTATGGTAACCAGATAAAAAGTTACAAGAAAATATGTATTTAGCTGTTCTATTGTATGAAAATCCATTGGTTTATTTTCACTGTGTTTTATTCTTCTGTGTTGTCTTTTTTTTTCTTTCGATTTTACGCCAAATGCACGAGAGTTGTTTTATTATAGGAATCTACTTCGGAGATAGCGCAGCAGACAATGAATATTATTAAGATTTAAGCGATAAATGTGTATTTTGTGTAATATTATATAATCGACTAAAAATGCATATTTTTGATATGAAAATTAAATTTATTTCTTATTTGCTATGGACATTTTATTTAATGTAAATATTTTATTTGTTGTGTATACAGTGATGCGGCAATGTAGCTCTTCATATCGGATGTCTGGTTTAGATCGGCGAACAAACGTAGACATTCAAATCTTGAGTGCTGCTAGTAAAGCGATTGCGGAAAAATGCTTTTGGAACGCATGCAAAGCGTTATCTTTTGGATTGTTTCTGATGGTTGTTGGGGCCATCATGGCCATTATTGGTATGTATATATTTTACATTTTACAACACAAACGAAATACTTATTAAAAATTAAATTGTAGTATATCCACATAGCATGATAAAAAATGTGCACAAAATAATATTGTGTATCGTACTAAAGTATTTTAAATACAAAATTACTATATGATGAATTCGATTCTCTAGTAAATGATTATAATAACTACAATGTTTTGAACAAATGGTAATATTAGGTGGGACTATTATTTTGTACAGGAATATATTATTATAAAATAATCATTTAAAAACCAATTGGTTTTTTAATAATAATAATTATAAATTGTTAAAATATATTTACATAATATAGCGAAAATTGATGTTTTCAATGTCGGGCACCACGTGTTCCAATATCCATAATGTAGATAAGCCCTTATTCATAAATTATATTTTCAAAATTATTTTAGTAGTGTTGGAGTAGTGACGATAAAGTTCCACAGAAAGACACCTGACCTATTAAATATGTAAGCATATAGCTGATGTATCAAATAGTAGAGAAATTCTAATCATTATTGAGTAACTTTAGCAAGGGTAATTGAACTTAACCAGGAATAATATAAATATAGTTTAAATCAAATAAATATTTATCAATATATTGACATATTGCTTACTTAAGATAATCACAATTGGTAATATTCATTTAATTACGTAAAAACAAATGAATTAAAGGTGAAATCCGTATTCGGATGGATTGAATACAGTTTTAGAGTGAAATATAAAACAAGCAGAGCAGGAAAAAATTTAGTTTTTCTTAAACACTAATACTGCTTTCATTGAAATATCTAAGTAATAAAAATATCATCAGACTACAGCGGTTGATCCGTATAATCTTTAAGTTAAATCTCTTTTCATTTTCCACCCTATTTATTGCACTAAAGTATCAGTTTATTTTTTTATTATTTGATGTCAAAAAAATATTTTATATTTTTGAAGGTACATAGATATAATTAAATGCGTAATATATGGTTAATAATTAATACTTATAGTACAGGTTTACATTTCTTTCGTGAACATAAGAATTAATCAGTAAAACATTTAATTCTTATTAAAATCAAATTTATTAATTCCCGAAATCGTATATTTTATCATAGCCGTGATCTGCAGTCGGGTTTTATTTTTGTTTATGATTAATATTAAATTTTTTAAAGTACTCTCAGTGTGCAATAAATAGTTTAAAGTACTTACCATGGAAAAACTGTAATAAATATTTATATAATATTTTCACTCTAAGCATTATGATTAATTATATTTTATATTTTTATCGATAGAATTACGTGGCATATTTTTTTATGTGCATAATAAATTCCGTTTAATATATATATATATTGGGATAAGATTTTATTATTTCTGTTAACAATCAAAGTAATTATATTATACATTTACCAATAACGTCGTTTTTATAAATTTAACAATGTAATAATGTATTAAATAAAATAATACGTATAAAATATATTAGATAACTTTCTCAAGGAACATAGTATATAATATATATTCATAGATTTTTAGAGATTTATGCCAAACCGTCAACAAACATTGTTGCTCGACAATTAAACTAATATTTGTGTGGTTAAAATGTTTAATCGTTACCTAATTATGATTTGTGTATTAATAGGTTATTAATGAAAACTTGTTATCCACCACTCACCAATTGTTGTATTTTAAAATTGATTTTTTGCCAATCAATTCTGCTCAAAAGTGAACCATAATAAAATTGTATACTTAATACTAAGTAGAGCATACCTGTCTATAATTGGCTTGTATGCTGTTGAAATATATTGTATAATGATACCTACATGTAGGTACCAGTTACCTACCTCACACTGACATTTGTCGAACTTGTAGACTAATCGATTGACAGATTAGAATTATTTATTTATTTATATTGTGTTTGTAAAATTAACACACCTTTCTTCTACTTGGCATTCACTCACAATTATAAACTAGGTTCAGCTGTACACTATATGTAAATGTAACCGAATTATTCATATAACCAGAACTACCTGGTAGATAGTTATAAATTATGCTTGCCTGTACAGTGGTATAGAATAAAAGCAACTTAGTAAAAATATTCACAGTAATTTTTTTTTTTTTAATTTTATAATATAATTTATTTGGGGCCGGAATGGTACAGTAGTCACGTAGTTGACTGCAATTCACACAGTCGGTTCGATTCTAGCAAAGTGTAAAAAGTTTATGTGATTCTACGCAATTACCATTTTCCCGTGCTGTCGTCCGATTGTGTCATCCGGTTTCCAACTAGATCCCATTGCACTGAAGACTGCACATGTTTCTCCTTTTATAGAACGGAGTAGTATCATGCATATAGTGATATATACATAGATAAATATATCACATGATTTCCCTACTACCCATTTGTGATAAGCATTGACGAAGACCTTGAAGAAGTTGTTTGAATGAACATTAGAAAAATAAAAAGATAATAATTTATAGGTATATTTGAATGAAAAACCAATAAATATTCTTGTCTTTAAATTTAATTGACGTATGCATATATAGTAAATTAAAAAGCTTAATATAACAATATTTGTATATAATTATATTCAGTTGTTTTTTATTTAAAGATTTCACTATTAATTTTTCAGTAATGAACGTTTGAATGATTAATAAATTATTTTTAATCAATTTGAGTTTTGTGAAATATATATAAGTTAGAATTTCTTAAAATTAATGGCTAGGTATACTGATGAAATTTCAAATTAAAATCTATGTATATAAAGTAAGCAAGTAGTTAGGTTCAAATTTTTGAATGGCCTATAAATAAGACTACATATACTACATAAGACTACGTATACTATATACCATTTATAAATTTAATTAAATGTATTGTTTTAAAATTATAAATTATTATAATATTTAACAAAAGTTGATTTTAATCCGATTACATGAGTTGTCTAATATAATTTCCTTCAGGCTAAAAATACTTGTAAAACTATAGAGGGTTATGTGTAACGAATAAACATTTTTATGCATAAGCTTTAGTGATCCTGAATTCAACAGTACAAAACAAAATCAAATAACCAAAATTTAAAACTTGTTCAATTAACTTTCTATTCAAAATTCAATTAAAAGAGTATAGTATAAACCTTTATAAAAGGTACAAATCAAATGTTCTACTTTAAAAGAATTAATACAGTTTCAAAACTAGGACACTCCACTGAATGATTCATAAATTGCATATTAAATAGCTTTAATATCATTCTGAATGTAGGTAAACATAGAAGACTTATTTGTTTACTAAGCTACCTACCTTTCTATTAATCAAAATTGTTAAAACGATTTTGGCCTTCTTTCATACAATATTAAAAGTTCACTTATGAATTATGATCTTTATAATACCCTAGTACCCTACTATATATTATATAGTAGTACCTATAGCTATACAATTACATTTTGAGACGTTGAATACAATTCTTTATTATTCTTAAAATGTATGGTTCTGCTTATAAGTTACAAAAATAGTGCATTATTAATAACACTATAATTTTGCAAGCGTTATATTATTTATGATTAGTTATTTGTGTATATTATAATATAGTGTATATTAGAACTGTATCTTATAAATTGGTATTTTTATTATTATTGTTTCTTTCCTTTAATATTTAAATTAATACTGTGCAACTTGTTATCTAAGCTACGGTTAAATAAACTCAAATAAAAATATAAGACTTAAAATCAATTTATTTTACCCCATTGTATAGATTGTCTTATGAGTAGAGCAAGGAGTTTTATGCAGTTATCTAATATATGCGCATAAAAAATTAAAAACATGTAATTAAGTATGCCCTAAAAAAACACGCTGAAAAATTACATTTTGAATATTTTCTTTTTATAATATTATTATTTATTAATTTAGTAAATTAGTTAAACACGTGCTAAAAAAAAATTACAAAATACATGAATGTCCTAGCTCTAATTATGAGTATGTTGATACTATAATCAGTCAACAAGTTGACCACCATTAGACCTTTTTTTGAGTTTCACTGATCTGTCCCCCGACATTATAAGATTTTCAAACATTTATTAATAAATTAAATTAATATTATCACATTGTAGAATCCAATTCCACTTTAAAAACCGTGAAAAGCGTGACTCTATTTGAAATATTAGCGTGTAAATCTAACTCATGAGTTTCCAAAAAACGTATCAGCAACAATTTTAAAAATATAGTTGAGATCCTAAATAGAATCTCAAAGAAGATGTAAGTAACTTGAAAAAAACACGTGTCGATCAACCTTAATAACCCAATGAACTTATTTATACAATATATTAAAAATCCTGTAATGATGTGCGCCTAAGCCATCATATCTTTTTTAAATTTAAAGTATATAATAAAATAATTATAATAATTGATAGCCAATAAGGATAAAAATAAGTTACAAATATTGAATAGGAACAACGATAAGTTATTACACACACACATACACACGCACACATACACACAACATTAGATATAAGGAGCTCAGTCACCACGTCTGTTGTATTATTACTGTCTTTCTGCATAGATGTTCGAAGGCGAGTAGTGTATAGGACTACGTAGATCGTCTGGACAGAAAGACATAACTGTAAAAATTAATTGTAAACGTTTATTATAACAAATTAAAATGTGTATATTGATGTATATCTATAAAGTTAAATTAAATTGATAATAGTGAACCAAGAAAAAAGGCCTCATTATTCTAAAGTACAAATTGGTCACCTCGTCCTATATTTTAGATGCTAACCACAGTTTCAAAAAGGAAGTCGCTATAAGGATTGGAGAGATAATATATTAATTTATAATTGAATTATTGATTCAGAGACATATGATCGTCTCCAGTGATTTCGACTCTTTTATAGTCATTATTATAATCTATATACATATATTATAACAGAAAATGTACAAATACTTCCAGTTATCCACAAGTCAACATTTGCAGACAAAATCAATGCATGCTTAAAAAAATAACATCTTTGGCCACATATACAAATACTGCGGCTAACAAAAAATATGAGAGTTAAACTAAAAACTCGAAAGACGAAAAAAACACATTTTGCTTAAAAACTTTTATAATTAGAAAAAGACATATATCCTACTGACCAGACGACCAGCCTAATTGAACTCAACAGTGATTTCTACAACATAGTGTCTACTGAAAACGAACTCATCAACCAAATTTATCCAAACATTGTTCACAACTATACCAATCCGAAGCGGCTATTTCAGAGGGTAATTTTAGCAACTAAAAATAATATTGTTGATGAGATCTTCTTTAGTATTCAAAAGAAAATTCCCGGTGAAGAAAAAATATACAAATTGAATGATATGGTGGTAAACGTTGAAGAAAGTGTCAACTTCCCTACAGAATTTTTAAACTCTTTGTAAATACCCGAAATGCCTTACACTGCCTTTGAATGAAAATTGTGTCTCCGATTATACTACTTAGAAATCTTAACTCATTAAAACTATGTAATGGAACAAGAATGATCGTCAAACAGCTACAGAAAAGCTTCATCGGAACCGAACTTATGACTGGAAAGGACAATTGACACAGTATTTATCCCTTGAATATCACCGATCTCTACTGAACTGACATTTCAATTTAAAAGACTGCAATTTTCAATCAAATTTACAGCTTATAGTTTTACAATTAACAAAGCGCAAAGACAAACTTTAAAATATTTCGGAATCGACCTCAAAAACTCCTGCCTTTTTTCACGGTCAACTATACGTAGCTTGCTTTCGAGTAGGAAATTTGAAAAATTTATATATATATGTATACCCCGGATAACAAAATGAAAAATTTTGTTTTGTTTATAAACAAGTATTGTATAATTAGTTAGAATATGTTTTCAATAAAAATTGCTTAACTCAAATATTTTAAAGGTTATCTTTTTATTTCAACCACCACACATATTTATTCTCTTATATATTATACACAAGGTACCTATAACCTCTGAAAACCAGGTCAATTAAACCACCACATGTTACTAGAAATTTCTGCATTAGAATCGACAAAGTATAGAATGTATCCTTTAGCAACCAACACACTCTCCGTTAACAAGGATTAATTTTTTTTTTTTTAAAGGCATATTGAATAACTCAGGGCGAAGCTGGATCATACAGCTAATATCTAATATTTACTATATTTTTTTGCATATCTAAAAAAAAAAACAAGGCTATATTATTATAAACTGCACAAATTGCAAATTTCGTTAATCGCTATTTGTAACTTATTATCTGAAATATTGGGTTTTAAATCATATCTATTGTTGCAGTAATAAGCTTTGCCAAATGTTAAATACCCCAGTTTTTGAATTTACATACTTTTTAGTATAAGTTTTGATTTAATAATCCTTCTTGCATGTTGATTGGGATTTTTTTTTGGTATATATAGACATATTGATTTCAAATATATTGTGTTGACGTTGTTGACGAATATTTCGTTAATCGCTATTTGTAACTTATTATCTGAAATATTGGGTTTTAAATCATATCTATTGTTGCAGTAATAAGCTTTGCCAAATGTTAAATACCCCAGTTTTTGAATTTACATACTTTTTAGTATAAGTTTTGATTTAATAATCCTTCTTGCATGTTGATTGGGATTTTTTTTTTTGGTATATATAGACATATTGATTTCAAATATATTGTGTTGACGTTGTTGACGAATTTTTGTACACATTTTTTGTACAGGATATTACGCGGAACAGCTTTCATCAGATGACATTGTTACGAAAACTGATAGTGGAAATTCAAGTACATCCATACGTACAACGAAAACAATAAAAAAAACATCTCATATATATAAATTATCATATGCCGGACCAATTGTAATGGGCGTTGGAGGTAAATATTGAGTAATGTTATTAAATTGTATGTTACAGAATAAAATTAATCAGATAATCAATACCGACTAAAAATTATTTCATTCAATTGTCAATGAAAATCTTAAACGTACATATATAATTATCATATCTTTCGACCTGAGTACAATGTAGAAGCATAATTTTATACTCTCATAATATTGTCAAAATATAAATTTGAGGATTAAACGTGTAACGAATAACCTTATATTATGCTTGAGATGGGTCACCGTAGTTCGTCCTCTCACGGTATACTACACGAATTACCGGTCCAGAACAATAAGTATTTTTGGAATACTTTTATTTTTAAACAAATGAAAACTTTCAAAAAATATGATTTCTCGATAATAAATGTACAGAAAGTTTAAACATTTTATCTTTTTGTTCTTTTTTTTATTCCTTAAACTGTTGTGCATTTTTGAGTTCTGACAATCTCAAAGTATCATCTGTATTATATTAAACATGCTGGTGTACCTGAAACTTTTGTAGTAAACATTTTTACTACTCTTAATATATAAAAACATTAAAAAAAATCATCTTTGCTTTCTTTAAAATTTAAATCTAGGTATATGTATTGTATCTAAATGGCTAAATGTATAAACATTATATAAACGTTTTAAATGTGTAGAATATATAATGATATTTTAGTCGTCAGATTGTTAGAATTGTTTTTAGAACGTTTTAAATGTGTAGGTATATAATGATATTTTAGTCGTCAGACTATTGGAATTTTTTATGATTATTTTATGTTTAATTTTTTTTTTGTCTTTGTAACTAATACAGTAATAACTAATATTAACTACACTGTAAAGCGCGATTCACCAAATTTCGAACTCATTTTTCCTTTATAATAAATATATTTAAATTCTGATATAATTTAGAAATTTTAAATATACTTAAAGACCATATTTTCGATTCTTGAGATTTTTCGTACTACTTTGGGAGTATCCCGACGGTGTTACAAACTTCTATTTTTCAAATTAAAATCACCTTTTTTAATGTAAGTTATTTAATTTATTATTTTTTTTGAAAATGTTGAAGTACACATCTAGTTAAAAATGTTACCGATTAGTTTCTCAGTTATTAAAATGATTATTTTAAGAATAGTAGTCTTTAAGAATGTTTTTATAAAAATATAAAATATATGTAATATTGAATTTAGTATTTATTATCTATAAATATTATCTATTTATCTAGTTTACTTGGATCATTTTTACAAATTATTAATGTCGATGTTAGATTAATATTAATTACTACAATTTTAAAATTGCTATAGTTTTTATATCTTTTAAACACATTATTATGGATTTATTATCCTTAGTACATAAGTTCAATAACTCAAAACTATTCAGTACTCATTTAAATTTTGATTTTAATATTTCGCATTTTCGGTAAAATATTTTGCTAAATAATTTACACTTAAAAAAATTGTTCTCATTTGAAAATAGAAGTTTATATATTCACAAGACATTCCTTAAGTAATAAAAAAAATCTCGAAAGTTTAAAAATATGGCTTTTAAGTATAATTAAAAAATTTAAAAAATTAAATTTTGAATAACTACATTATTGAAGGAAAAAGGGGTGAACATGCTTGGTGAACATACTTGTAATGTTTTTGTTTAAAAACCAACAAAAAATTGTAAATTTATAGAGATTTTGTATTACTTAACAATTAGCACTACACGAGGTTATTATTTTATAAATATACACGACAAGTGTCTGTTTCAATATTAAAAAAAAAATCTTCAGGTACCTATTTAAGGTTTCCGTTGTCCGTAGAATAATTTTCTTGCATCACAAAGATCAACAAAAATCGATTTTGCCGTTACATAAAAAACAAAAGAAAAGTACGTCGTCGTATGAACGAACTATTTTCCAACCTTCTCTGGGACGGATTTTTTTTTTAAATACGACACCTGTGGCCTGTGCCCCGCTTTAAACAGCTTTAGGCTTTCATCGTAACAAGACATAAAAACAAAGTTTGACTATATTATTACCTATACATATAGCTAGGTATTTTAGGCATGTCTTATATTACCGTATTACAACGTCCTAACTCTTCAGCTCAACTTACTGCGTTCGATCAGAGATATGTAATTACTATCGTGAAAAAAAAAAAAAGAAAAGGTTGATAACCACTGGCGTAGTGACGGAGGATTCTTGTTTCAGGGTTCATTGTGGTAGCAGCGTGCGTGATGACATTCGAGGCGCGCGATAGGGCGGCCAAATTCATGTCCAACCAATTAAAAATAATGGGCGGCAGT
This sequence comes from Pentalonia nigronervosa, assembly GCA_014851325.1. Lineage (NCBI taxonomy): Eukaryota > Metazoa > Arthropoda > Insecta > Hemiptera > Aphididae > Pentalonia > Pentalonia nigronervosa. Next base: position 64,170 of record JACXSJ010001327.1, read on the forward strand.
GGCGTCGGCGGAGGCCAGGTGTCGAGTCATCGCGGCCACGGGCGTCAAACACCGTCCGCCGGTTACCTGTCCAGGGGCGACAGCGGCCGAAGCAGCTATCAGAACCCGTGCGACGGTGGACGGCACAAGATGAACAAGAGCCCGTCGGCGCCCAACCTGGTAGCGGCCGCGGCGGCGTCGGCAAATCGTGGACTGGGGGGTGCCGCGCAATCTGGCGCCGGGAGGCTGCCACTTCGGCACAAGCACGCGATGCACGTGCTGTCGTCGGGCGGCGGCGGCGGCGGCGGCGGCGGCGGCCGAGTGCTGCTCAGTCCGCATACTTTGCGCCGGCAGGCCATGTCGATGGACACGCAAGACTACAACCCGTTGTTCTCGCCACCCCGATCCCGGCACAGCAGTTCGGGTCTGTTGACGTACAGCAACAGTAACGGCAACAACTTTGGAAATTTCAACTGCAGCAACGGCAACAAGCAAGGCGTCGACGGCAGCAGGGAGTCGGTCAACGACCCAATGAGAACGTCGTCCAGGGGATCGCGGGGCTCGATGGTGCTGGACCTGCACGTGCCCAACGAGTGCCCGGTGACGATGCGGGTGCGGGACAGGAGCCGCCGGTCGGACACGGCCCGGCGACACGTCCTGCGCAGGCAGACGCCCGTCGAGCTGGACGACACGATAATCGCGTACGCCGCGGCCACAGCAATGGCGGCAGACCATCACCGGCAGCGGGCCAAGCGGTGCACGCGGTCGGCCACATGCGACGTGCCTCACACGGTCAGGTCGAAGCGCAGGCGACAGGATTCCAGTTGCTCGGACGTGGTGGCGGCCCGCCGGAGGTCCGGTTCGCCGGTGTGCGGAGCCGTCGGAAGAGGCGGTGTTGGTGGCCACGGAGGCGGCGGCGGATGGCGTTCGTCGGCCAACGACGTCGTCGACGCCGCCGAGTGGGCCAGGACCGCAAACCGCGGCGCCGGTGGTTCGGCCATGTCGTCGCCGCAACGGTTCGCCGACGGCCGTTCGCCCGGGACGACACCCGTACGACAACAGTCCCAGCCGACCACTACCGCTGCAGACGGCAGCAAAATGTCGCTTTCCCGGACGTGTTCCGACATCATGTCCATCGACAAGTCATTCGAAGAGTCCAACTACAGTAGTTCGTAAATATATAGACGATTCGTCTACGCGCATAACGCATAGTCGATTCCCGAGTGATTTTGGCCACGACCGCGCGCACAAAATTATTATTTTAGTATCTGCATATTATATTGCTACAGTAGGCAATATAAGCAGTGCTCGACTTGGCAAAATTAAAGTAGGGGAACTCTGTCGACTACAAAAAAAAAAAAGCGTCCCCATCACTTATTAAACGTTACTAAGCCTTAAAAATAAGAATAGAGGTACGCTAAAATTTCTAAAAAATTAGTTAGGGGACTCCGTCCCCCTGCGCCCTCCCCCCCCCTCACCCCAAATCGAGCACTGAATTTAAGACGTCACTGTAAATGTAAATACCTGCTTACGCCGCGATTTAACAGTGTCGTGTTTGTACTGCGTGCCATAATATTGTGTAACTTGAAATCGCCGACTTGCACGTGCCTAGCTGACATCCGATATGAATGATTATCGTGGTAGTATTATAATATTATACATTTTTTTTTTTTTTTATCCATAATATTATCGTTGCGTCGTTCGAAACACAGTCACCAAACATGGATTTATATACCGGGTGATACATTTAATACAAGACACTCGTTATTTCAAAAAATAATAGTTATATATTTTTTTTTTAACACGACTTTAAATCGTTAAAAACATCGTTTTTTAAAATATTTTTTTTCTTTGTTTCATTTTTTTAAACGACAACATGCGTTTTTAATTCCGTATTCCTTTAGAAGATATATTTTTAGAATTTTTTTTGGAGCACTTTGAGGTATAAAAAATGAATTTTGCACTTACAAGTCATAACTCTTAAATTAGTTATAACTTGTAAGTGTTGATGAACGGAGTGATGTGGTACATGGCTAAGTTACCTCACAATATATGGTCCACGTCTCTGCTCATATAAACTTTAAATATTTATAACCGTTATAACTATGATAAACTATTGAATTTGATTTGTATACGTATAGAAATACTTCAAATAGTGTCCTGTTTCATAATATGAAATTAAAAATGTATGTCGTCGTTTATAAGAGAGATAAACTTCAAAAACGATAACGATAAAAAATAAAAAAATGTATCATTTTTTTTCCAAACTTAATATTGTTTTGTAACGACTTACAATTGTGTAATAGATATATTTTCAAAAACTTTAGTGTTTTCTGAAATAATGAGTGTTTTATGTTGAACGGATCACTTGTACTTAATATCCATATGGCGCCATATAGGTACCTATAATTTAAAAGCCGGCCAATACTATCATCATACATTCGACCGCGAGTTGAACTTGGGCGCTTGAGAGTAATCTCATGGCAGTGTATTATTATTGTTGCAAGTTGAATGGATATTTTAGGAAAGAGATTAGGTGTATAATATTATATTATATTATATTAGTCATGAACATTTTTTGCAGTGGACGAATCAAACGGCTAAAAGTATATCGCAATCGATAAGGTGCGTTAGTATATCACAATAATATTAATGTTTACTACTGCGAACATCGTATTGCCATAGGCGGAAATCCATTAAAATTTCAGAGGGGGGGGGGACTAACAATTTTAACATCAACGTGAGCGGGGTGGCTTCGATTCCACACAACCTAAAAGCTGTCTGTTTTTTGGTGGAGGAGGAGGAGGGACTAATAGGATAGTTGAGGACTAAGCCTTCCCCCCCCCACACCGATTTCCGCTAATGCGTATTACTGCAGTGCGTCATTCTCATTCATAGGTTCGTAAAATGAAAAATAATATTATGTTAGATGCATATTGTGACATCGCAGTAACGATGGTCTGCACACAGACGATTATTATGATTGTGGATCGTGTACTGTATAATTTATAAATTTATAATACGAAAACGTATAATTTATACGCCCTCCTTGTTTTAGCCTCGCAGAGTAGCCCAAGGTAAAAAAAAATGTCTAGAGGGGTCTCTCATGACGTATAGGTGCGGTTTAATAGTTTATAGCATGAGCAATATTATGTACTATGTAGTGTAGGTATAGTGCAGATTTAGTGGCGTGAAATACCTACAGAGAATATACGAATGTGTTGTTTTGTACAGTATTAGGACTGAGTACAAATGATTTTTTTCGAAGATACCAAACATTTTTAAACTCTTTGTAACAAATCGAAATTAGAATTTTGTTTCAAATGATTATCTATAATCATGTTAATATAAATGTGTTATTTGAACATCATCCATCCGCGATAATATTGATATTATATAATAATATATTCACTAGAAATTCTTATAAAAAATAATCTTATAATATCGTGTAGTGCAAGTAAGATGCACACAATATTTTGTTTAATATAATAATAATATTATTGTTAGTCGTACCAATATGCACACGTTTCCATATATATATCCAAAAGATGTATGTATATATATATACATTTCTTTTATTTCTTTCGTTGTGTGAACTCAACACATAGTCTATAAAAATATTTTGTTGTACCAACCGATACGCCTTATACTTAACGACATTTTCCCGATAATATTTAGAGACAGATTAGGTTCTATAAGTACCTTCATAATACTTTGTAAAAATGTCTGAATTGGGTACAACATAATTCAATCTGAACCACAATGCCGTGGAAAATGCAATGAAATCCTAACTTGTCATGCATTCAATATCATTATTATCGATAGCAATCACCGATGTACACCTGCTTGACAACTAGAACATTTTGTTATTTAATGTATTGTTCATGTTTTCAACGGTAGGAACTAAAATCGTTACTTTAATAAAATACACTGAATCAATATTTTATATTTTATTTGTAAGTGTTCAAGGGATAAATGACACTTTCCAAATATCCGTAATATTTAGTTTTTTTTTTTTTTTTTTTTTTAATTTTAAATAGAGACATTTGGACAAACAAACCTATTCAACAATGCGCGTAATTGAAGCGCATTAGTTTTGAATTATAATAATTCGGTTTAAACATTTAATAAAATAATATGAAAATATGATATAACGTGAGAATTTTTAGAGTTTTAAATAAAAAAGAATATTTTAAGAAGTATTTGATTTACTGTTGAATCTGGTAGACATCTACCATAAAATAGAAAAGTTAAAATCAAACTGTTGTTATACCTAACTGATCTATTTGTTATTTGATTACTTTATTAGGTTACAGCATAATCATTAAGTTTTGGACCATTTTATTCAGAATATAGGTATACCAACAAAACATATTATGATATTATAATGCACTGACGATGTGTAGGTTGGAAATTTATCATTGAGCTGTTGAATTTCATAACTATAATATAATCATGTTATCGATCACGTGTGAAATTGTTATACATAATGGATTGGAACTAACAGACTAGGCGATGGTGTTAATAAATACATTTTCTGGGCATCAATCAAATGGGAACGGTTAAATTGGCTACGTCATTAACCGTGAGCCGGAGAAACCCCAATTTCATGCCACCGCATAAGGGATCGTGATACTGTTTCAAACAACATTAATTTTGTTCAGATAATCAGGTTAGTGTCATTTCTATTCAAATAATATTGCTCTCGAAGAGAAAAAAATAACACTCAACATCAAAATGTCTCGAGGCTTTTGGAATTCTGATCAATGGCATGCGAAAAACTGTGTTCGTGAATAAAATCTTGTTTCGTTTTAATATTATTGTGCTTACATTTCATACGCAAACAAAATATTGTCATCTCCCGTTTTTTTTTTTAGATCAATAATGAAGATACCCTGTTAAGAGCAACGCCCGTGTACGATAAACCTATTTCTTAAACATATCGTCTGATATGACATTATGCAAAAATTTACTACTTCTTACGTATACGAGTACAATGAGTTTTTTTTATCTTTTAATATATGAAACAATAATGATGTGGTCGTATGTACACCACACATTTTAATGATGTATATATAAGTTGCTAAGGATTAATAAGAGAGTCTCATACTTGTATAAATAAATAATAATAATACGATTAATATTTACAAATTGTTCAAAAATAGTATTCAGCTTAATTAAAAATGTATTATTATCTCATAAACTAAATTGTGGAAAATAATGGAAAATAATATATTTACGGTACCTAATCGATGTTATTATTTTAACTTTTTGACGTAAAAATTAATTATTTTAATTTAAGATTTCAAAAATAATATAAAATTATACAAAACAAAATTAGGTAGGAAGTACCTTACCTAGAAATTTAAATGATTTTCTCGTTGGATTGAACCATGTTATCTCAAAAAATATTTAAATAGGTACCTACTATTTAATATTTTAAAATAGATAATAAATCCTTAGTACAAATTGTGTTCGGATTTAATGTTCTAATATATCATTTCATTTTATAATATCAGTATAAAAATATTTTCGTTTGATACATTTATAATATTATAGTTATGCATATCATACCCATCTTTATGATTTAATGGAATTTAAAAATGTTCATAAATATATCGATTCATTGGCTATTATTAATCATAACCCTAAAATAACCGAATTATAAAACGCGGTCTCAGTTAAACATTAAATATCGTGAAAATGTTTTATTATTATTAATCATATCAGATTATGGATAGATCATAATAATTTTTATAATTTACAACTATTACGAGTTTATTGTTAAAATGTTGATATTTAACACGACCGGCACCTACCATAGCAATAATCGATGGTCCTATGATATTTTCTGAAATTTGTATTTTCGTTCTAACAAAGGTTTTGTGCACGTGATAATAAATTATTAGTATATATCCCATTATTCTTATAAAGTACAAACAATGAATTTGAAATTTAATCGATAACATATTTTAATGATAATGTCTTATAATTATTAACACACAGGAAAGGATATTAAATTAAGAATCATCAGCAAATCTACATTAATTATAATATTATTACCATTCAAAACCACACGAAAGTCCAATTATGAACTCAACTGTGAATCCATATATAGTAGTCTCACAGTTCCATTATTATTTAGTGATAATTAATAAATAACAATTCCTGCAGTGAAATGTTTTTTGTTCTCATAGCGCACTTACATAAATATTATCATTATATGCAGATAAAAGTCATTAACAGTACCTATCTAAAACAAATTAATTTTTAACATTTTAAGTTCAATAAATAGTGTGCTTTATATAACTTTATATTTATTCTATGTTTAACTTTTTCACTTTTAGTGAATTTAATTACGCTGAACTAGTTATCTAAAAGTTTCATAAAATAATAATTTAGAATCAAAAATTACAATCGACTAACACAAATACACAATATCAACTTCATTATTTTTTCTAGATGTTCATCCCAATATAAATATTTTTTTTTTATATACCTATATTGTTATTTTAAGTTTTAACTGTTAGACTTCATATACGTGTTCTGATCTTTTGGTACATACTCTTGTTAGACATTTGAAATAAATATTTTTCAAACATAGGCACCCACGTATGTATTTTACCTTTACTACAAACAATTTTGTTTCAAATATTTAATATACTATTATTCTTAAATACATAGAAATACGAACAAACTTCATATATAATTTAGTTAATAGTTAAAATTATTTACTTATTAGTTATTACTTATAATATAGGTATTATACTATTATATAAACTGACTTAAACATGTAAAACAATATATTGTGTTAAGAATTTATAACGTAAGTATTGAAATAAAATAAGATTAAGTTATAAACGGGAATATGATGATTTAGATCAAATGTAAAATGAGAAAATAAATAATAGATATAATATCATAGGTAGGTTTATATTATCACGAACAATATGTATTCTAATACTCATTTTTAGTAAAAAAATATGAGTATATTAAATAATATTATAATCATAAATATTTTATCACACTGGTGTTTCGTTATAACATAAGCAGCTGATAGATTTGTGGAAGAGCACTCATAAAATAAGAGTAAGATATGTCGAAAATTAAGACCGAAAATATTTTATGTTTTATTAATAACACGTGCATAGTATTATATTATTATATTCGTATTATTAATTAATATAATATATTTATTAATAACTTGATAAAACATTTAACTATATTCGTTTTATTTGTATAATAATAATATATTTACATCACAATAAATCAATATAACTATAAAATACCTCATGTGTAGTAAAGTATCTCTTATACACTATGTATTGCATAACTAGATAAAATATTAAAATATAGATACCCTATAATATAAGTAGTATTCCAAACAGTATTACCCATTATTATTTTGGAAATACATCAAATAAATAATTGATAAACATTTTAAAAACCAATGCTCAATAAGAAATCTAGCAATGATTATTAATTATTGTTATACTTAAATTAATATTAAGTTTCAATGATTCTGGAGTACATTTTTTCTGCATCATATTATCATACTGACTATGAGTATCATTTTTTTTTCTTTTATAAGAAACGTTGTTTATATTTGTTTTAATACATAACAAAGACAATAAGTACGTATCGACTATTGGTGTGAAATCCCAGTTATTCCCTTATAAATTATATTATACCTGTGACTTAAATTGAAATTTAAACTCCCAAAGTAAGTACCCTACATATCAAACATCATATATATATAGAAAAAAAATAAAAATAAACTGTTTTTTATTTGTATTGTTGTTTTTAGAAACTTTCATTTTCCTCGCCTAACATAAAATATACATATAAATAACGAATGTTCATAGGCGTATGTATAATATGTTATAAATATTATGTATAATATTAATCATATATAGTAAGAATATAAATGTTTTATTGTGTTAAACAAATAAAGCTTTGATATTAGCTGTAATTTATGTACGAACGAAAAATATATATTATATTATAATATGTACTTGTATATTTTTTAATCAATTTTTTTTTAAGTAAATTATATCAAGTCGTAATTTTATAATATATTGTACCGTTATATTCAAGGTTTAAAATAAATGTTAATTCATATTATTGTCATAATTTTATTTCTGTGATTTATTGTTCTCAACACTTTAGAAATAATCCACTACAGCTATATAAAGCACGAAAAAAAAAATAAATAATTTTACTGCAGTCAGAGATATGAAAAAAAATCTTTCACGACTTATTATTACATAGGTACTAATAAAAGGAATTTATGAACACAATTAATTTACACTGGTTAAAAATTAACTTTAAAACTCTGCATTTTAAACATCATAGACTTAAAAATCTTTTTTTATTGTATTCAGAGTTTATTTGAAACTTTATGTTCTCCTATCACAAAAACAAAAAACTACAAAATTCGCTATAAAAATCAACTATAAAAATATAAGTTTTAAGAAATCAATATTGTAATCCACCGCCTAAAATATGACTCAATCTCTGCCATTGCAATTTCAATCTCTAGAGACATTGATTAAAATATTTTTAAAAGCTCACTAGGGAGTGTTTTGTTTTTTTTTCACAAAATTACGAAGTTATTAATCTCTGCCTCTATATCAAAACAATGACTACACTGTAGCAAAAATATGTCAAATTTAAATTTCTATAACTTAAATCCATTAATCTTAACAGATTAAGCAGTACCTATCAAAATATTATGATGTTGATAGATGAACTTCCGTTTTTTATTATATAAAAACTTTTAGACGCTTACAAGTGTTATAAACCGATGAGATAAATACTTATGTGGTTAAATTTAAATACACGTGTAACTCAATGCTCGAGATTAAATTGTAATAATAATCTCAACAATTTTAAATACTTTTTTAGTTGCTTGATTTTTTAATTTATTATATATTATAGATTTATTTATTATACTTAGTAGAGTTCCCTATCTCCAACACAAGCTGCATAAGCTTACAGGAGGTAGGTTAATCAAATCTTAACAAATTTAATGTTGATGTATAATATGTTTTGTTTTTATTGATTTTTAATAAAAAAAATTATATATATATATAATAAAACCTCAATAAGTTGAACTTCAAAAGCCGAAAACCTTGATAAATCGAAATAAATGTTGTTCCTGTGCAAAAACTTGAGTAAATAATCGAACTTAGTAAGAAATATTTATCATGATGCGTTGAATAGGTGTTAATGTGATATAACCATGCAGGTCTTACAGGTAGGCTGCTATATAATAGATTATAAGATTTGTAATTTAAACTGGCTCTGTAATCTTTAGTCAAGTGTTTACACAAGAAACATCGAGAAAATTTGTATTAGTTATTTATAAATGAAGAATGTGTGCATGGTACGTATAAAATATAATATCTGTTTTTACTATTTGAAAAGAATTTATTTACAGACAGGAAACGATTTTTCACACTTGCATTTAAAAGAGGTATAATACATTTACCGTACAATCAAATCTTAAAACTATTTCAATATTAGACAATGACGTTTCTAAAAACGGTGTAATGATTGTTTTATGTAGGCAATTATGGAAATTAGCCTTCAGGTGGAAAATTCGACGATGAACGACAACGCTTTAAATTGTATGCCATTTTTTCTTCAAAATCTGAATCAAAAGTAAAAACAAAAAGTTATCACGATTTAAATTTATAAGCTATTTTTAAATATGTTGTATAAGTAATAATTACTATATTATGATCAAATATATATATATATATATATATATATTTTTTTTAGGTGGTTTAAGTTTTGCCGTCCGTCAAAGTGGCTGCCCGTAGGAGCATTCTTTTACGCATATTATACCAACTAGGCCATAATACGGTCCTACGCTTGCGCAGTGAGCGGAAAAGCGGAAAAGCGAAAACCGTCCGATCGACGCCACCGCTGCCGGACGCGCGTGAAAACTCGTGCGAATTTTACACGACAACAATAATAGTATAATTATTGCACACGAGCTAAAAAAAAAAATAAAATCGAGACCGCGTAGGGGTGGCGGCCGACCGCGGAGCGCGCAATCGCCGGTCGCGCCTGTTCCAATGTTTTGCTCCCCGCGTTGTCACGGCGGCACGCTCACACACCCGCGTGCAGGTGCCTACGCGCGTTCGATCATAAAACCTAACCTAGGTATACAGGGTGATTTGTTTATTACCGCTCTCCCGCCTTTTTTCTCGTTTTTGGTTATCCATAAATATTATGATTTTTCCGTCTTCTGCGTGGTCGTCAAACAAAAAAAAAAAAAAAAATGTAATTATATTCAAAAAGATCGGCAAGTGGGTACCGCTCTGCTGTACAATAGGTGTCGAGTGGGTCACTTCCGTGGATGTGTTAAATTTATATTCAATGATAATATAATTCATTGTATACGAAAAACGATTCTGAGCGAAGACGGTCTGCCGGTCTACAAACTAAAGGGTTTTTTTAAGATATTAGTGTTATTAAAATAATTAATTTTACTATAAATAATACAGCAGGTTAAATTAATTGCTGCAAAAAACATTGCATTTGAAAATTTAATTGAATGCATAAAATATAATATACTTTAAAAGTGTCAAGCACCCACGAAAAATATTTTTAAACAACATCGTTATTTTTCATTTAAATATCTAATTTAGTCCGAATTTTAATTTGAAATGTTTATAAAAAATTATTTTTTAATGTATTTTTTTGATTTTTTGGTTACACTATTAAATACTTACGAAAAACTTTGTTTAAAATTTTCGATCTTTAGCTATAAAAACTGATCGTTTTATAAGTTTTTAACTACTAAATAATTTACATAAATTCGAGGTTTTGATAAATTTGGTCAAAATTTGAAATTTAAACGCCTATAAAAAAAAAGTGTGGATTTGTATCTTAAACATTTTTAAAATTGCATTTCGAACAACTTACGAAAAACGTTGTTTTGAATTTTCAATCCTTAGTTATAAAAACTGAATATTTTATACACTTTTAACTACAAAACAATTTGCAAATGTTCGATGATAATTTTGGTTAGCATTTAAGTTTAAATGCTTATAAAAAAAAATTGTGCCAACGTTTTTTTATTATTTTTGATTTACTATTTAATAACTCATGAAGAATCTTGTATTAAATTTTTAAGAAATTTGACCTAAAGAAATTTTTTTATCGATATTTAAAGAAAAAAAAATTAAAAAACCAAAAATTTCTTACGCTTACAAATGGTAATCTAAATAGTTGGTAAAATTTTCAAATGTCCACGGTTATTCCTTTTTGAATTACATCAAAATAAGAAAATTATTCCCGGAGAAAACGAGTAAATATCCATTATTCAATTTCAAACGCTTATAAAAAATTACTTTGACTTTCCAATAAAATTTTTTTTTGGAAAGGTAGAAAAACTTATAGAGATTCTTGTGTTGAATTTCTCAAATCTTAGATTTAAATAGAATACTTTTGATGAATTTCCTAATTTCCCCCCAAAAAAACTGCAAAATGTCGTGATTTTTACGTATTTTCTCGAAATTTCAAATTTAGACGCTTATAATAAACTATTAGAGATTTACAATCAACTTTGTTTTAATTTTCACTGACAAGTAATGAAGAATCTTATATTATATTTTCAAGTTTTTTAACCGACTAAAAAAATTTTTATCGCAATAATAAAAAAAAAATAATAAAAACCCAAAAATGTATTATGCTTATAAATAGCTCATAAATACTCAAAATATTTTGAAAATTTTATGGTGTATAGAAAACGCTTATATAAACAATCGGTGAATATTTCATATATTTATGGTCATTATTTCTTTTGTTACATAAAAATAAAAATAAATTTTGTTAAAAATTGGCTTTGCAAAAAAAAATTCCCGTTTTTCTTTAATTTTTTATTTTTGTTTTCCGACGTGTTTAAAAATTATTAAGAAATTTTTACTTTTGACCCTCTAAAGTACCAACTAGATTCACTTTCCTACTGGAAAATATGCTAATGAAGAAAATTGGAGCTATTTTACTGCCTTAAAACATGATGCCAGAAAAAAAAATAAGAGCACACAACATTGTAAAATCAATATATTCTTTGCTCCGCTTAGAATCTAAAAAATAATACCGATTCGTTCGACCTAATTATATTGACGATTAGTGGTAGTTTTAAGTGCCTTTTTGCTATTGTTTTATGCACATCGTAATGACTTGTTTAAGATATTTTATCATCTTGGTATAACACCTGTACCGTGTGAAGCATCACTGTCGTTCGAATTTCGAATTTAAAAGCTCTGCTTATAATGAATAGGAAAACATTAATCAGCCGCGTATTTGTTTATTTATTATGTATGATCGAGACTTTTTTTTAAAAAGAGTATCTCTCTACTGCATGCAGATACATCGGACATGTATATGTCTCATACATATTGGGTTCATGACCTCGTGGTAACGTTCTCGGTGTCCACAAATTTATAGACTCTTTCCATAAGACACATACATGTCAAAAAATAATGTTATCATTTAAACTTTAAAGGAAAATACTTATTATTGCCGCATGACTATAAGAACCTGCAATCCTTGAGCTTACTTTTTCAACTTTATTCAGCTTTTGCATTAAACTTTGTGAAGAATTTTACCACTATATGTATTATATAATATTTCCGTTTGATGTTAATATAATGTTAGGTATATAATATTATTATAACGATATTTGATTTACTATTGGAAACATTTTTTTAACTTAAATTTTTGCAATTACTCCCTTTGAAAACTCGCAAACATTCGGGTACTCAATAAGTCATAAACTTTAATTATTTAAATTTCGAATACCGTGACAAACTTTGTTCGTCGGTATACTATTATGTAGGTAGGTACCTATATACATAAATTCATAACTGTTCCTTTCTCATAAATGATAATCAAAGATTAATTTTTTAAATAACTAATCAGTGCAGGTGTACTGTATTATCATTATTTATTAGGATTCGAGAACAACATTAAGACGGTTCCCATTATTTTATTTTAACCCTTATAATAATAACGTTTTTGAACAGCGCTTTAGCAACTTTTTGAAAATAAAGTCCAAACATTTGATCGCAAATGTACTCGAGCTTAACATTTAATTAACCAAAATAACTACAGATTCGTACGAGATTAAATATTGTAAATTCTAATTAAATTGGCGAAAAAAAAATATGGTCGGTGAAAATAATAGTAGGTATATAAACTATTACTGTTACATCGGTAGTCGAAACGTAGTTTTTAAAATTAAATAAAAAGTTGACTTTAAAACGAGATGATTGTACTCGATAAATCACTCTGTGCAAATCAGCGCGAATGTGAAATGATACTTTTATCCTATAATATATGTATGTATATTATACAAGTATATTAATTGTATATTTTGTAAATATAATGATATATTAATTTATGTTATATAATATATAATGTACACTGTTGTACATATATATTTTAACGACCGCCGGCGTCAGAAGCATGCTCGCGATATTCTTTATTGTCCTCGCGCACTTTTATTACCTATATACCTGCTGGCAGTATATTATATTATACTCATACAGTGTGATCCGCCGACCGTGCTCACTCCTATTTTTAAAAGACCATAACGTTTTCAAATTCTTGAAAATGTTTGCACCATTGTACTTTGTATTTTTAAGTATCCCGTGATAATACAAACTTCTGTTTTTCAAACGAGAAACCTCTCCTTCCTATTTTTTTATTGTAAATTATTTAGTAGTTAATTTTTTTGAAAACATTGATGTTCCTATTTCAAAATTCGAACGATTAGTTCCCCAACTATTGAAATGTTTATACTTCAAGAGTGATATTATTATATTATAGTTCTTGAAAATATTGGATAAATAGAATTGTATTATACCATTTTTACAAATCATAAGTTTTGGTTGATTAACATTAATTACTAAAATTTTCAAATTACCATAGCCCCTATATTTCTTCCAAACCCATTATTATGGATCAGCTATTACTCCTATTATTCGCTAAATAATTTTTAGAAGAAAAGGGGTTCTGATATTTTTCTATACAGGACACGTTTTTTTTAAGCCGTACAAAAAAATCTCACGAAATTGAAAACATTATGATCTTTGAGTAAATAAATTAAAAAATATCTAAAAGTTAGATTTTTAACGATTGCATTGTTGAAGAATAAAAGGGGGTGAGTTATGCTTGGTGCATCACCCTGTATATTCACATTTATGTACACTAATGCCCACTCGCAATTTTGTTACAAACAAACATACACGCACACGCACACGCACACACATCCTTTGGTTCCTGGTTTTCATTCCGGTACAACAATAACCGACTCGTGTGTGTGTGTGTGTATATATATATGGCGAGGTACTTTTTACCTATAAACCTACTTATTGTGTAATAATGTGTATACATATACATATTATATATATATATAGTCGGGACTCTGGGGTTGACGACGGCAGACGACGTCCGGCAGCCGACCAGTGAGCACCGACGACGACGACGACGACGACGACGGCCCGCGGCAAATCGTATAAATATTGTACTTTTTATCATTTATCCTCCCCCCCCCACCCCAGGGTGAATCGGACCGTGTGCAACTGTTGTTGTGCATTATATCACATTAAACCGTATTAAACATCTGCAAAGGCCGGATATACGCGCCGCGATATGGGATGCGCCGGGAGCAATCCTTTGCCGGCGGGCGATGCGATGGTCGCGTCGGCCGCATCCGACAGTCGCGTGGTTGCGGCCAACGCGCCGCCGATGTCCGACACCGACAAAGCGTGTTCGATGGTCCAGAAGGTGGTCGGCAGCGTCAACATCGACGACGTGGTCAAGAAGATCCAAGGTATATTCATATTGTAGTAATGTGTGTACACACAGAGTCAGTGTCGGTTCGGCACACCAAAGGCCCGTGAAGTATTATTTTAGGGGCACCGTAATTAAAAAAAAAATAATAATAATACGAAGGCCTCGAAAAACTAATCTAAATATAATCTATTCATATGATAAAATCTATATCTAGTTATGAATCAACTATGAAAACATTTTTAATTTTATTATTAACTAATATAAAAAATAATCGCAATAAAATAGTAGGTAAGTAAGGTACGCTAATACCTACAATATTACCGATGATAATTTAGGTGCACATCACGATCGAATTTCAATTTTTAACCAGTTACTCATAACTTGTTTTAATGATTGTACTTGGTTTTGTCGGTTGACATTTTCACGAATAACCGTATTTTGAAAATTGCAATGAAGTTCTCAATATTATATTCTATTTAATAATTGTCTTTTTTAGCCTTTAAATATCAATTTTTATTTTTTTAGTTACTTTTTTTCAATATTTAAAAAGTTAAAAATATAGTTTTTTTTTTCTTAAACGACTTGATAGATTTTTATACGTTTTATATTTTGAATTTAAAATGCATTTTTAAAGATTTTTTACTGTATTAAATTCACAGCCTTAATTATAGAATTATAAGCAAAACAAACAAACATTTTTATTCATTAATAATAATAATAATAAGTAATATAATTATACTATATAAATATGTAATTACTTATTTACAAAGGGCATTTGTTTTTAAACATATGTATTTATTTAAAATTGTTTCATTATTAAGGACTTCCTATCCATAACTTTTTCGATTTGGATAATAAATTATTAAGTTCGATAGTCCGTCTTGAGTCTTGACTTATGATAGTGGCAAGTGTCGAAGATTGTAAATTATTATTTATGATATTCATGGGCTAAGCACCCTTAGTACCCCTGTGATTTGCGGCAATGTTCGATAATAATGTCGATTCCGATATATATAAGTATAATATATAATTATATACCAAATAACAACATAAATTATACATAAGCAATAACCATATAACATCAATGTATAGCCTTAACGGATTTGAAACTCGAGTCGAATAATAAGTTATTCACGCGTTATTTCGAAATCAACACAAATCTAAAAATCAATATTAATGAGTAATGTATTCTGATTTTAGATTCTGAAATTCAAAATATACATTGCAGGTTATTGGTGTTTAACATTTAAAATTTGATAACTGTTTCTCAATCAAAAATAATATCAAAATTCTTAAAATATAATTTTTATTGGGAATATTTTATTAGATATACCTTAAATGATAAGTGATCTCGACCCCTTTAACTCCCTTTGTTAATCCAGGGCCTTTCTATATCAATAATTTACATGATTGTTAATTTATATATTATTGAATAATTTTGATATTTTGTTCAATTCAAATACCAATCGTCACTTCACTCCAAAGTCCAAAATTTATAAATTATATAATTAACTCACAACACGCGTTATATTAATCGATATATTATACCTGGTAGCCATCGTGAATTTGAACTCGTATTGAAAATAATTATCAATCGACCTGTGAAACCTTTATAATAAACAAACACAATTTTGAATTCTCGCACAAGAACACGTTTACACGTGTTTAGATGGTTAAAGGTATAATATTCTTATAGTAGTGTATTATTGACTACAATTTAAATGTTTTCTTAATGTGGACGATTTATGTTTCATTGATTATTGATTTGGTTCAATAATTTCCGAGTATCTATACTGAAATATATTTTTATTATTAAAATAATCACCCTTTCCTGTTTGTTTGAAATCTAACAAATAAAAATAAAAATGTTATTTTATTTATAAAGTATACACACATTACTCATTATTCAGCATTAGGTTGATTTAAGACAAAAAGAAAATATTGCACAAAATAACAATCAAACCTAATATAGCAATGCACACTTTAAAAACAAATAATGCTTTCCGTTAGGTAACTGTGTTTTCGCGGTTATTACCAATTCTCAACATATTAATTATAATTTCTATTTTAAAATATTATTTTTTAATTTATCAGTCACAAAATACACAGTATACAGGTTTTAATTTATAAATTAAAATAAGATATTTTTTTTAAATATAATTTTCAATAACAAAAATATTTTGTTACACCATACATATCATATTATGCATACTTTATGCATACTGTACTTTTTAAAGTGTTTATTAGTACGGTAACATACATATGATATGCTCATAACCATTAAACACATTAATCATTACAAAGTATGAAATATATATTGTACTTAGATATTTATTAATGATTATAATATTATTATTTGAATTATTTAACGGACAACTAGAATATTTCTTTGAACAATAGTTTTTAAAATGCTTAAAAGTACAATGATTATAAATGGAACTGCAGACTATAACTGTTTATTCTTTTATCATGTTATAACTAAACTTAATGTTTCTTTTAAGTTAAATTTAATATAAATTACTTATAAATTATTATGTTGACTTAGAGATAATCTCTTAAAATGCAAACACTACTTATGTTATTTTATTATTAACATAAAATTATAGTAAAAGTTTTGTGAGTTTTATGTGTCTTTATTTTCACATGTATTAAATTTGAATTTCAACTTCATAAAATATTCAAAGACAACTAATAATTTAGAACCCTCTATGCCATGTGCATTGTACAATATAAATGTTTATGTTATATTTAGTTTATATGATGGTTATGTTAGATTAGGAAGGTTTTATTACTGAAAAATAATACGTTTCAGATATAGCTTATTTCCAAAATATAAATTAAGTAAGTAAATACGATAGTAAGACTACGCCAGTAGAGTTAATTATTAATTCATCAGTATAATAATATCCATTACCCTTATTATTTATATTAGTAAAAATGATTTAGAAATATATTTTTTTTCTAGTAAAATATATTATAGATTCTGAGGTATATAAGTTTAAGTTATAACTTTTTTATTTAGTTATTAGTTATAACCATTACGTTTATTATTGTTTTACTAAACAATGACATTTTTTAAATATTTATACTAATTTTAAACTATTTATACTACAAGTCTACTAGCCTACACGCACTGCTTTATTGCACGTTGGTATTGACTTTTACATTTAATGGTATAAAATTATAATAAATATTAATTATTTTATAAAATATTTATATACATTTTTTGACAAAAATTAATTTTAAACATCGTATTATTCTTTCTAATAGAAAAATAAATTATAAAATATTCTTAGAAGTAGAGATTTACACGCCTTCACTTTTCAGAATTTTTTTTTGTGTGCGTTATTTATCATTGAATTAAAATTGAACACATCCATAACATTGACCTACTAAATGGGTACCTACACTCAAAACCTACTATAGATCATAGCGAATTTTCGGGTTTTTACCGTTATAATGAATAACAAAATATATGTTCAATGACAAGTACGTTTGTCTTTCTGCTGATGAAGTTAGTTATATTTTTATCATTATTATTAAGTAATAAAATGAGTAAAGCGTGGAACATGAAAACGAGTATCATAAAGTAAATTATAATAATTATTATTTAATTAGTTGAGATATCGCAATACTAGCAAAATTTTCAGGATTTTGACTATTTTATCGAAGTTCTAACTTTAGAGCCTTATTAAAAATTATTATGGGTTTACGCACAACTTTTTTTTTAATTTTCACTAACAAAAATCATGAAAAAGCTTCTATTAAATTTTCAAGTTTTTTGACAGAGTGGAAAAATTTTTATCAACAATAATAAAATAAATAAAAATAAACAGAATAGTTCTTATGCCTATAATGCCTATAAATAGCTCAAAAAGTGTCAAAAAATATTTGAAATTTTAAAGTGTTGAAAAAATGCTAGTATGTTTAAACATTTGGTAAAAATTTCACGTATCTAAGGTTATTACTTTTGTGCTACATCAAAGAGCAAAATCGATTTTGTCAATAACTGGTTTTGTGTAAAAATTCCCGTTTTTCCCTATTTTGTTTTTGTTTTTTCTGATGCGTTTGGATATTATTGGGAATTTTTTACTTTTGACCCTCAAATTACCAACTAGAATCACTTTCCTATCAGAAAAGGTGTTGATGAATAAAATTGGAATATTTTTACTGCCACAAAACATAAAAAAAAATTTAAATGAAAATTGTTCGTTTAATTATATAAATACTATTTCTGACAAATATACAAAAAAAAATCTGTTATAATAACATAATCATATTTAAATCGTATATAATGTAACACCATACCTACTATAATATGAGTTATGATTACCACGAAGTTGAATATATTCATCTTTTAATCATGTAGTTACATTCTAGTCATGCTGTTCACAGATTAGATACCTAATATTGATAATAGTTTTAATAATATATAAGTGCATTTATTATTTTTTATTTTTAGATTACGATATTATTTTGAATACACGGTGAATGTGACGCTTTCTTCATTATAGGCATTGGTAGTATTATTATCATTGTACAGACATAACTATGCAAGTAGGTATCAATGTATTCTCGATGACACTTAAATGCGAGCAGAAAAGTGAATTACTATATCATATTAGATACTCTAACAAATGTAACAGTATATCTTTTAAAATATTATTTCATTTTTGTATTGAAAAGTACTGTTATTGAGTATGTATAAAAGATAACGAAAACTTTTTCGTTCGATGACGGAATCGTACGAAATTATGCCTCATATTTTAACAAATACCAATATAGTTTTGAGTAGAGAAAAAAAATGTGTCAAAATTCTACTTGTGTTGAGGACACCGACAAAAAGGTGGCACAATATAAACAGCACCTATACACATACGCATTATATAATATATAGGGCGTTTTGTTATTATTTTCTGTTTTTTTTTTCACATTCGTTTTTCTCTTTAGGTAAGTATAAAGATACAATTTATCATAATCATCATTCACATTCTATTGTCGAGGCTCTGTTTGGCAGAATAGGAACGCTTGCAGTGCCCATCATCCTTCATAACCTTCACCGTCAACATTCACACTTCCGATTTATCAGAAATTGACCCATTTAATCGAAACATGTCAAGAATGGTCGTTCATCGTCAATAGACCATCACTTGAAAGGAAATGCAGTGTGTGCGTGTAAATGTCAATTGATTTCCGTAGGTACATATTATATAGGTAGGTTGTAGGTAGGCAACGGCAAACTTTTTATTACCGACATGTTGTTTAGTATTTGTTGCCCAGAAACATCAAAAGAGCATTAAGTGTATCGATTTTTTATTGAAAACTATCACGAATGGTGGCGGATGCAGTAAAATATAGTTATATTGGCCGCAATTCGGAATAATATAACCACGTCGTTATAGCTCGAATTTATAAATATACATTTAACGTAGGTTAGGGGTACCTGGTTTTAAAAGTATGAAAAAATAATATTTTGAAATGCATTTTAAAAACACTAACTATAAAAAAATGTCCGGTGCCTGTATAGGTAGATATTACATATTATAATATTTTCAATTATTTCTATTTTAATATTATTTGCATTATAATATGATATTATTTCATATTATATTTGGTATATTATATTATATATCTAAGACTTAACCATCAAAAAAAAATCTAAATGTTTTAACGCCCTTTATTTAATTGATTTTATGTCCATCTATACAAATTATTTATTCCTTTAAAAATGTTTTTGATATATTTATTTTAAATTGTTTTTCAAGTAAAACATATTAAATTAATTTTATAAAATATGATGAAAACACATAAATCTGTATGATTAATGAATAAGCTTTAAAATAAATATTAAATTGAATTATGTATTGCACATTCAAACAACGATGAATAAATAATAATATATACAATTTGATTTATAAAACCATTTAAGCACAGCGTGTGTGTGTGTGTCCAGAATTACATCTATAGATGGAGGAGGAGGGGGAGGATTAATAAAAAATAATTAATATGCAATACCACAAGGCACAAGGCATAAGCTACGCATTATTTAAAAATATACAGTTGTTCAAATTTTACATATAGTCCGATTTGTTATTGTAAATCAATTCTTGTGATGTTAAAAAAAAACCGTACATTTTATTGTAAATGTTGTGTAAAATGAAAACAATGTCATACTTTGCATTTTTTTTTTTTTTTTTTTTGTTGATCTTATTGTATGCTAAATAAGTACGTAATATAATTTGAATACCTTAATAAATAAGTCCCGAAAAAATAACCACGGCAAAATTAACCCTATAGGGTATAGTAAAAAATAATGTGTACCTAACACCGAGATTCACAAGATTTCAATACCAGTTTAAAACAAACAAGCAATAAATTTTTTAAATAAAATAATAATTATAATAATATATACAAAAAAATAAATAATAATAATATTCTCAGTCTTAATAAATTTGTATTACAATGCTAATAATTATACAAAAAAAAAAATAATAATAATATTTTTAGATTTATTTGTACACCTATTTTTTTTTTTTTTTTTGATTTTGCAAAATTTCGTATAGAGTTATTTTTTTACAAAATAATTTTTTCAAGGTTTTGTTTTCAGAATCTAAATATCCGGGGTTATTTTTTCGCAGTCATACAATTTATAACGTTATTGAAGAAATAACCAAAGTTATTTGTGCATATTTTGTAATTACTCATTTTTATGTTTTAGGGCATACTTTATGGTTTTAAGTTATTACTTTGATGTCTTAATGCATATTGTTAATAGTTCATTGAAAATTATGTAGGTACATACTTTAGTAAATATTTTTCGTGAGACTAAGTCAACAATTTTTTTGATTCGATTATGAGTTTGTCGTAAAGTCGATCGAGACTAAATGTTTACGATTAATAAAGTATACCTAGATATTTACGATTTCAATAACTACTTTATCTACTAATTTATTATGTACAGTACTTTTATTACAGATTATGTACAGGTAGACCATACGTGGTAAGCATGGAGTGTGTTTTATATGCATAAGTAAATAGGATGTCATAGGTAGATCCATAAATTTTTTCTTTTTATGCATATATTTTTTCATAGCATGTTTGAGAGTTTTTAATTTGTTGACTAGCATTAGCATTGACTAGCTTTCAATTTTTAACACAATTAACACTCAAATGAACCATGTCATTTGACACCCAGGCGCATCAATTATTTTTAAGTGTCATTCTCTCAATGCCTTACTTAGGGTTTTTTTTTTTTTAATTTTATTTAACCCTTATAGAAATTTCAACATTTTATCTTCATTAAATAAGATTCTTTCTTACTCCTGAATTTTTTTTTCTAGATACACATACTACATTACTGGGTATAAGTTACTTAACGATCTTCTCATAATCAAACAATATACCATAATAACACGTTATACCTATTATTATTTATAAAAATCATAGTACATAGTATACCTAGTTAATTTTTTTTTTTTTTAAGTTTTATATTAAGCCGTGCGCTCCATAATTTTAAAATGCTATGGCGCCCCGGGGAAAAATACCACCATTACCACCCCAACAACACGGCCCTGATGGCTGATATAACGATAATAATACATAATATCTAGTTAAAGTGTTTTAAATAAAACATTATGAAATATAACTTTTGTAGGAAACCCACGTAGGCAAACGGGAGACTCGAGATAGCAAACACAACAATTGCAATTTTTAACACTTATCGTTAGTATTGCGATATCTCAACTAATTAAATAATAATTATTATAATTTAATCTGTGATACCAGTTTTCATGTTCCATGCTTTACTCATTTTGTTACTGAATAATAATAATAAAAATATACTTACCTCATCAGCAGAAAGACTGTCGTGGTTCGCTATGATGTATAGTATGTTTCGAGTGTAGGTACCTATTTAGTAGGTCAATGTTATGGATGTGTTCAATTTGAATTCAATGATAAAAAATGCACACAAAAAAAGATTCTGAGTGGAGAAATTTAATAGAAGCTTTCTCATAACTTTTTATTAGTAAAAATCAAAAAAAAAAGTTGTGCGTAAATCCATAATAGTTTTTAATAAACGTCTAAAGTGAGAATTTTGACAAATATGTCAAAATCACGAAAAATTGCAATTTTTTTTAATTTATAAATGCATAAAAAGTTTTATGTTATAACCTCAAATTTTAAAATTCAATACAAGATTTTTCATATATTTTTCTATCTTTCACAAAAAAAATTTACTGGAATGTTAAACTAATTTTTTATGACCGTTTGAAATTGAGAATTCGATATTCAATCGTAAACTACAGATTTCTCATTGAACAATTTTCTTATTTTGTTTTATTTCAAAAACGAATAATAGTAGATTCTTGGAATATTTACTAAATGTTGAAATTATTATTTTCTATACACCACACAATTTTAAAAATATTTTGATTCTTTTTGAGCTAGTTGTAGACATATTCAAAAATATAATATCAATTTTTATAATATTGTCTCATCATAACTTAGTAACTGCTTTCACAGCTTCCCCTTTCAAATGATTGTATTTATCAACAATAAATAAATAAACCTATCAATCAATGTATTAATGCTACGGTATAAAATATATATATTTACTTTTAGTACACGTCTTTATACATCAAAAGTAAGAATTTTTTATTTCTAATTAATAAATATAAATCCATTAAATTTATACAATGCATATCAACTTACTATAATACATTAAAAATAAAAATTATTTTCAACATATTATGTAAAGAAATATATAATAAATTAATAATAATAGATTACTATCTATTATTAT
The DNA here is from genome assembly GCA_014851325.1 of Pentalonia nigronervosa. Taxonomy (NCBI): domain Eukaryota; kingdom Metazoa; phylum Arthropoda; class Insecta; order Hemiptera; family Aphididae; genus Pentalonia; species Pentalonia nigronervosa. Next base: position 87,769 of record JACXSJ010001327.1, read on the forward strand.
TAATGTTACTAATAGTTCTAAAATAATAATTGTAAAAACAAATCACTTTCGTATGCATGCAAATACAAATATAAATTAGTTTTATTAATGATTTCTATCTAAATATTAATTTATTTTATTTTAACAATTTTCGTTTACTATTTAGCAGTGAAATGCAAATTTAAAAAAAGTATTGATATTTTGTACGCATTTAGTAAATTTAAACAACAAGTATTTTTTTTCGAATTTCCATACCATCTAATAGTACATAGTCACGAAATATAGTACACGGAATAGTGTTACTTGAAACTTAATAGTGTTACTTATTATCGTTCATTTCATATTAGGTACTTACGTTATATAGGCACATAAGTACTTCGTATTTCCTTATAAATATAAATGAAAAATGTTCTATTGTTCATATAGATTTTCCATTTTCTACTTCTGCAATATAATAATATTATATTTAGTTTTAAAATAAACCCTAATATTTTAAAATCAGTTGTCTTTCATAAATATTATTTCAATGAAAATATGCTTACCTACCCTTAATAGTTGTAACGCTTAATATTATATTTAAAATAACATATATATTTTTACTTGTATTAAATTTGTTGGTCTTACCAATACAATTTTAAAGAACTAAATGCCATTAAAAATTCTATAATTTACCTACAGTTAATCAACATGTATTAAAAATTATTTCACGTCTGTGAAAAATCTGTATGTAGTTTGCGTATGATTAGTTATATTTACAAAATACAAGCCAGATACATTTTTTGATCTGCAAATAGATTAGCACTATATGTGTGATACTTTCGTTGCTCTTTGCGAATTAAATTAAATTAGAGAAAAATTCTGCATTAGGTTTATAAAAGTTATAAGGAATTAACGTAATTCACCAAAAGGTTGACTACATTATAAAAATTGAAATATAATAATTTTTATTGTAAAATTTATTTTTTAAAAATAACTAATTAGATAGTAGGTACCTAGTATAAAATATTGTATATTGTGTTTACGCAAAACTCATATTTTACTTTATTTGACATAATATACTATAAAAACATTTATGATTCATCATTATTCCTTGCCATCTGAATTCGCATATTTTGAAAACAATAACTATTTTAATTGCTTACATAATATTCATGTATATTTAGCATATAGTTATTGTTCAGTATAATTCAGAAAGGTTTCTACTAGCTTCTCTGACGAAAATTCAGGATATTTGTTATAATTAACCGAGAAATAATTTAATACAAATGGTTAAAAGTTAAAACAATGTCCTAGGCGGCTGGGTGGTTAAAAAGATGATATAAAATTTGTAATTACTGTCAAAAAGTCATGAATTTAAACTGAACACTACTTCATAATTTAAAATACGTATAGGATTGTAGTAGAACCCATTTTCAGTATGATCTATATAAATTTTAACCATTTTCGAAAATAGGATAGTACAGTGCACTAAAGTCTGTTCAGCGAGAGAACACATCGTTTCTACACATCCTCTGCGTAACTCTGCCATCAAAACAAGCTCCTCTATGGCAGGGTGCCGTGTAAGAGTGCGCAAAAGAACAGATTTTCGTTAATGGTTCTCTCACTGAATATAGTATAGCATATTATGTAGGTATACTTAATTTTAACTTCAACAGATCAACGATCAACAGACGAATTTCAAAAACAATTATGAATATTGTATAAATATAAGAGTGATAGTCGATGATTAGAGCTAGAATTTTAATGACTTAAAAAATACATAAAAATGCACTAAAAAATAAAAATGCAAAAATAACCTAAAAACTCTAAAAAATGAACTTAAAAAATGACCAAAAAATGTACTTAGATGAATGAAAAAAATTTAATTTTAAAATAATTATTATTATTATTAATTATTAATTATTACCTATTCATCTTTTCTATTACACAAAATAGGTAAAAAATTGTTTTAAGAAGTAAATTTAACAAATGTATTCAACTTTGAGTTGACTTGTGTGTATATCCGATTTTTAGTATAATTATTCTGAAAAATCAATAAAATCATAAATTAAAATTCGTTCGATCAATATTTAATCTTATCGGATAAATCGACAATTAATTATATTACTTTTTCAATATCAATGGACTGGAGTAGGTAATTGCATTAGTGCATTACTAATTGGGATTACCTATACAACACATATTAAAAAAAAAACTTAAAATAAACAAAAATGAGTTTAAATACACAAAATTAACATAATATTTGTAAAAATAACCTTAAAATTGCAATAAAATGCATTTAATACAAAAAAATGCAAAAAGTGCAAAATAAAAATTACACATTCTAAACTGTTATATAACGAAACAAATTTAGTTTTTAGTTAGAACTGTATAGCACTTTAAAAAAAAAATGCAAAGTCATCAAAATCCTAGCTTTACCGATGACTTACCTATTGAGATAGTGCATTAATAATACTACAGTTAGTAGGTATCTACTCTAAAAGTAATATTTTTATTTTATGCATTTTGTTTTACAATAATATTATACATTTTTATTTGTTATTATGTCAATTAAATGATAAAATTCGCTATTAAGTTATAGAACTTTAATTTTAAATATAGGTACCTTTCACAAAAAAAAAGTTCTTATACCTCATTAAATATACAATAAAATATTTACAGTAAGCAGGTACATAGAAACGAATGAAATATTTAATTATTTAAATATTAATTTTTTTTTCCGTGAACTAATAAAACTAATGCTCTTTTCAATATTAATCAATACCAACTTGATACAAATAAATGTAAATATAATTATTTTTTTAAATATGCGTTATTTTTTAATAATAGTACAAACTTGAGTAAACTGTCTTATATATCTGCTATTTCAAATATAATAATGACAATAAAATATAATTTGTGAATGTAAATAATATTTTAAATTATAATCAACCGATATCCAACTAAGAATAAACGATTAGTTTAATTAATTAAACTATTGAAATTTATTGAATTATAATATTTTATTCTAATAATATTATATACTGTAAAACTTTAAAAACTTTAATGACTTATGACTCTATGACAGTATTAAATAACAGAACACAACTATAAAAATAGTTAATATTTTAATAAAACCATCGAAAATTTTTAAAAACACTTAACTCAAATAGTACAAATATTCCTATTAAATATAAATGTGTATATATATATATATATATATATTATAGTTATAGTATCTAGGACTCGGGTCTTATAGCTAAAGACCATTTTGATGCGTAGAACATTGGCTTTGGCAGTTCTGTTACAGTCTTATAATTTATTGTAAATCGTTAAAAATAATTGTTTTTTTTTATTAATCATGTATGTTTTATTTTATTTAATCCTAAATTTAATTATTTTAGATGTTGGTGGGAGCATGGAAAACTTGATGGACGAAACTCAAGAAAAGTTCAGTTCGTTATTTGGAAAAGCAGAACAACAAGTTGAAGATGTAAAGAAATCAGTAGAAGACAAAGTAAATGATTTTACTTCATCTATGCCAGAGTAAGTGGCAGTTATTATTCCATGGATACTTGTTTCGTTTGTTGAAATTATAAATGATGATAAAGTCATGGCTTATACGTATAGGTACAAGAAACATACTCCATCACATGCCATTAATAAGCTTAGTGTAAATCAATTATCCCTCATGATCATCTTAAAATATGTGCAAGTTAATTAATTGTTATTTTAAGTACCTACCTATATATAACTATTTATCCGTGTATTTTATTCATAAGCTAATGTAGAGTATATATGTCAAACATCATTAAGGAATAAGATATATAGTGTATTCATAGTGTGTATACAGCGTGACTAAACCAACAAATATTAATAAATAATATTTATAAAAAATAAAATCATATATTTTGTTTATCAATATTAATCTATTTAACCTACTTCAGTTTATGTTCTAAAATAAATTACGCTCGCGCTTCCGTGGTTCAAAAGTATTTTACTTGTTTTAACATATGCAACATAATGCATTAACATACTGTATTGTAGGTGATATACATTAAACTAGTAGTAAGTATATACATGTTAAAATATTTATTTTTTTTATTAATTTATTAAAAAAAATGTACTACGAATCTCATAATAATTTGAAATAATAATGAATATACATTATGTTCATTATTTGTGTTTTGTTAAATCACCATTCACCTTGCAGGAATCGATGTATAAAAAAAAATAGTTATACAATGGGCCGAGTCGCCAAAGGAACGGTTATACACCTAATAAAAATCTCTTAAGCCTCCTAAAAATAAATTTATTTTTCTTCGTAATATTATTGTCAAGTATGGTATCCAGAATTTGTAGACAGACCATAGATACAATACGAAAGCACACGATTGTAAAGAGATCTTATCCCGACCAATAAAAACCTATTAGGACTAAAATCACAGAACCTGCAAAATTTATGTACACCCCCAAAATGCCAAAATGTGAGGACACGTAATATCCGGTCATGCGCAAATGTAAAACATAGATATTAATAGAAAACTCGTGACGTGGTAGTAGCTATACATATGACACATTACCATCTATAATAATAAATTGTGTACACAGGCCACTGCAGACTTATACATTTTACGGTGTAACATAATACGAATGTATTTTTTAGCTGTAAGTCTATATTATAGTTATTACACTTTATTATTATTCATTACGAATACGAATATGTTTCTATGATGATATGACGAAAACTGTCGACAAACATCCCATGCTGAAAACATCATTTTTCTTAAAATACCTATAATAGGTAATAATATTTTATAGATATTAGATATGTGTTACAACAACTCAATGACAATAAATGTATATGAGAAACCAGTTAATTTGTTTTCTAAGTTACATATTGATTGGTTAGAGATACTATAAAAGATATAACCTTTTAATTTGTGTTAAAACAGGTTCATTGCTTCATTGCTCGAGTCCCTAAAATGTTTTTTAATTATTTGTTTTTAAATAAATTAAGAAATAACTAAATTACTTTTAGAAAACCGAAAATAAATAATTAAAAATATTTTAGTGTTCTAAACAAAGAATCTGTTATTTAAAACAGATTAAAAGGGTATCTCTTTTATAATATCTCCAACTCGTTTATATAACTTAGAACTAGGTAGTTTTATTTATAAGACTTCACTTCTAACATAATAATATAATATCAAAAAGTTCATAAACATTATTTTTATCAAATACAACTTTATTCAACAAATCAATTCTTTAAGCTCAAAAAATCATTAAAAAATCATTTCTCGTGTAGTGGCCGGGCTCACGCAAGTGTTTATGAATGTGCCTTGACCTTTGGCTGTTTTAAGTAGACACGCAAATCGTCAGTTAGTAACACTAAATATCGTGTACTTGCAATCAAGATCAAAATTTTTTTTAATATTGTTATTAACCTTTTAAATAGGTTATAATTTTATTTTGAATTATTTTCAAACTAAGTGTTTTTTTTTTTTTAGAAAACCTAAAATACAAGAAGTTATTCTTCTTACAGTTGAAGAAACTAGAGTTATACCAATAAACTTAATCAAATCGGAAATTCTAGCAAATGGAAATGATGCTATGGACGAAGGGGTAAATAACAAAACAGAAGAAGAAGATACAGAAATAAAAGCAGAAAATTCTCTTATCGATGCAAATGAAAAACAAAATGAGGATGAAGATAATGTTGAAAAAGAAGAAGCCGAAGAAGAAAAAGTCGACGAAACAAAATCTGAGGAAGAAGTAAAAGAAGAAGCCGAAGAAGAAAAAGTCGACGAAACAAAATCTGAGGAAGAAGTAAAAGAAGAAGAAGAAAAAGTTGAAGAAAATGTAGAAGAGTAAATATCAAAGTAGGTAAAATAACTAAAGAATGGCTCAAAACTATATTAAATACATTTTATACAAAGAAAAAGTTATTTGAAAGATTTATATTCTTAGCGGGATTAATAATTTTATACATTATATTTTTTGATAATATTTTATAGAATTAAAATTGTATTGATATATTTATTACATATGATATCTACATGTTATATATGAAATGTTTAAATAGAAAAAAAAATAGTTCAACTAGATAGTATACAACAACAAAAAAAAATGTATACAATTGAATCATTTTATAATGCAACAATGTATAGTTATTTTATTACGTATACGATTTTAAGATTACTTTTTTATACTAAATAAAATCAATTTTAAATTTTAAATCTACCTACATTAAGCTTGTTGGCGGATTTAACAGAACACAAATGGACTGGACTCCATAAATAGTTTTTTTATTATTTTTAAATCAAATTTATCATTAGTAATTATTTTTTGAAAGTTGTAAAGTTTAATAAAATAATATAAAGTAAAATTATTTGATGATATCAGGAATATAACTATGTACATTGACTGTGATATTATATAGTTATAATTATCTTTATAGTGAAAAGCAAAAACCATGGAAAAAATTATTACTTATTACAATTATTATTTGTAAAAGGGCTAGGCAAAATGTTGCATCCTTCTAGTAAAACCTGAAATATTGGCACTGTACTAATATATATTGTTTAAATAACAATATTTTAAATACATTTTAAGAACATAATATGTTTTATTATTTTTGAATGCATGAGTGCACGACTATCCTAAGTCCTAAACTTATTAAACTTATAAGTTATAATGGATGACGTTTTAACCATAATATATGCCTAAGGTGCTACATCACTAGCTAAAATCCTTGGATTTACGTCATATATTCATATGCTACACACCGTTGATCCATAATAATTGTCTTTGATTTATCAAATAATAGGGGACGGAGTGGCCGAGTGGACTAGGGGATCGGTTCTAACGCGCACCGAACCGCCATCCCCCGACCGGGCATGCTAGAAACCTACCTACTTACCTACAGGTGCTTAATTATATTTTCTGTCAAATAAGCGTCCGAACTAGGCCCTCGGTACCTACTCTCGGACATAATGTCATATGTAAAAAAAAAATCAAATAATATAATATATGTAAATATAATACTGCATCGAGTGATCAACTTTTTCCAATCTCTCGAACGCCAACAGCATAACTCTTCCAGGACAATCAATTTCAAGTGTACCAATATTATTACATTATGGCTGGGTACATTGCTTCCAGTATCGTCGGTATATTTCGTCGACTGATATTTGATACCGGTAGTGTGTTTCCTTGAACAGTGACTCTATTATTGTATCCTTTGTATGGTAGTAACTAAGTGTCTATTCGTCGGACACATATTATCTTAATAGCATGTATTTCAAATAAAATAAAATGCATAAAGCATAGGGTGTACACAGCGTATAACATATATATATTACATAAATTTGCATTGATTTCCGAGAACTTTGGGTTTGTAACCAATTGTTGAACATGGTTTGTTTCTTTATTTTATGAACATGCTTCACTACTGATGTACGTATTTGACAGTTTTTAAGCGTTGTACGACACTAAAACGTTTTTCACATTACAGATTATGCAAAATGAAATAAAATAAAATTACAGGTACGTTGAAAATACAGATTTCACAAACTCGGCTACACTGAGTTGCATTAAAATACACAAACGTTATGTTTCAAATGTGAATGGTTGATTTTGTAACAAATATGTGTATAACGCTTTAATAAATACAAGCATTAATTATTATTAATCTATATTATTGTGTGCACATAAGAAAAAGTTAGCACTTTAGTTTCGCAGAGTAAGTAATCCACTGCCTAACCTGACTACACCGTGTGAGAACACATACGCCAACGATTCACAAGGCGAATTAATTACGACTAAAAATACTATCCCATGCTAATGTAGTAATATGAGTATTATACTATACGTAAGTATTTTAACTAACCAACGGCGTAATTTCGTTAAATTTTAGGTGAAGTAAAACTATAAGCTATACAGTAGGTATCTAGAAGGGTTACCGTAATGGATGTGTTAAGTTTGAATTCAATGATATAATATCATTATATACGAAAAACGAGCGAAGACGGTCTGCCAGCCTACATTAATCCCCCGAAGCACCGACCACAGATAAACTTTCTTACTGGAAAAAATGCTAATGAAGAAAATCGGAGCATTTTTACTGCCCTCAAACATGGTGACAGACACAAAAAAAACACACATCATTGTAAATGACGCTGCCGTAGCTTCCTACGCCGCCGTCGTCCGTCGCTACGCTCGCGACCGAGACAGCCGGGCGCCCGCCGCGTCGCCAGAGGGTCTCGCGTGTCCTTCAGCGACCTCAAGCGCGCGACATCCGCTAAACCCGTCGTGCCACCGCCGGTGGCTGGAAAACCGGTACTTACGGAAAATCGGCGACTTACCGCCGAATACCACAAAAGTTTACACGTCACGTGCCGCTTTAACCTTTCACCTTTGCCGTCTCCCATCGCGTGACGCTTGAACGCGTGGAGAACTGCGGACGGTCATTCCTTCCGATAGCAACCGCACAAAAGTGCTCGTCCGGCTGTCTTAGCCATATTCTACACCGATGCCTCGAATTCCGTTGCTCCTCTTGACGGTCGGTGTGGAGTGGCTGCGGGCACTGTTGCGGTTACTTCCGGGTCGAGCCAACCGTCCAGCTCTCCGAGTCGTTTTGAATGACGATTTTTTTGTCGTTTTCCTGGTCCGCGGGTGGTGCCGGCACGTCTCCGTGGTTCACTACCGGTCCGCTTTCGGGTGTGTCAATTGTCGAGGGAGTCGGCGATGGCGGCAAACCGCCACCCGCGAACATTGAACCGTTCAAATCGTCTAACATATGAACCGAATCTAACAACATCCGCGACTCCTCTAGTCTCTACGGACGGATGTTCGTGGTTGTGGTCGTTAAGTTCGTTTAGCTTTGATTCCATCAGCTCGTATAGTGTGGTAGAGTTATTGTTCTCTACGACTTCCGAAACGGTGTTGTTTGTTTGTGTGATTGGACGATCGATATCTCGTGTAGAATGTTAATTAAATTTAATGAAATATTGTAATGACGTTCGGCCTTTGGTCTCTAAATTGGAAATGAACGTTTTTTAGATTTTGTTCTAATTCGTTTCCTATAAATTAAAATAGCGCCCAGACGACGTATTTTTTAGTAGCCAGCGAGTATGCGGTAGCTGTGGCGGCCTTCTTTGCACGTTATTATTCTATTCTATTTGGTTTGCGTTGACTGGATTTCGGGACCGTTTATTTTTCCTAAGACCAAGAATATTTTAATTTTGTATTTGTTTTATATTCTACTATTGCGTACCGACTCGTTTTATACTTTTATAATAGGTGATGTATTTTATACTCTCAATATATATATTGCGATAATGTGTACACGTTTTACGGTAGACAAATGCTCCGATCTTCAACATTGAGGGTGATTTTTGATTGAAAATTGTATCTAGTCGGTATATTTGAGACGTAAAGTCTATACTTTCAAGTACTTTTCTTAATGATTAGGAAAAACAACAAAACAATATAAGAAAAAACGAAAATATTATTACACAAATACCAGATTTCGAAAAAATCAATTTTCTTCTTTTATTGTATAATTTAAAAATGATTAACCGTTTTAGACATATAATTTAAATTTTCACCAAATATTTTTATTACTATCTTCTATACATAGTATCTTTTTCATTTAAAACGACTATAGTATCTTCTATACTATAGTCGTTTTAATTGCTCGGTTTTTAAAAATAAATTTTTACTCGGTCAACAACATTTATTTTTTACTTCACCTTATAAAATAATAGTTATCTCTAAAATTTAATAATATTAAATAATATATATAATAATCATGTATTATGCAACTGACATATGGCAATAACATGTATGTTAACCCTAATCCTATTTGAATATAAACTTTTTGTGTGTTGTGAATGCAGGATTTCGATATTTTCTTATCAAATATCGTAAGAAAAAAATAATTTTAGTTTTTATTAAATCGTTTTTTTTTTTATTTAATAACACTAATCACTAATATATAATTCTAATTCTATTCAACGGTTGATTTTTATAGAAATTGTAAGTTCAAATTTAGACGAAATTACATATTTAAATGAAAATTAACAATGTAAATTATTTTGTTGTAATTTAAAAATATTTTTCATAAGGGCTTGAAACTTTATGTATTTTATTATATTTTATACAATCAATAACATTTTCAAATGCAATGTATTCTGAAAAAAAAATATATTCAACTTGTAATATCTAGGGCCACGGTCGTGGTGCGAGCCGGGTAAAAAAAATATATCGGAGGCACGACAGTATATATTATCTCGAAGCAAGAATTGCCCATTTAAACAGTGTAAATGTTAGTGTTTTTTTTTTAACCGGACCTAACTAATTATCTATTGAATCAATTAATATTTAATAAATTTGAAAAAAATCAGACAAATTGTGCAGATGATCCTCTTGCAAAAATCATCGAAATCGTACAGTTAGAAATTAAGTAATTAAAGGAAAAGTGCAAACATTTTAATGGGAAATTATAATGAAATCTGGAATCACGGCGGCCGCATCTTGCGTTGTCGTGCCGACCAATTCTCCCACTCCATTTCGTGTACGTGACGCATTTCATTATTGCTATTTCATGACTTCACATATTTAATATTTATTAATTTATTATTTGTTTTATTTCGTTAGCAACTATCGTTTCATTAAATCACCTTATACTTTGAATTTATTATATTTTATTTAATGCAATCTGTTAAACTTATTGAATAAAAAAAAGAAACTTAGTGATAAAATAAATTTCCCAAAAAAACTGTTGTCTCGACAATTTTCTAAAAAATGGTGATATCAAAATAAAAACACTTCGTCGAACTCCGTGTAAAAACGGCTAAGTAAAAAAAAAATAGAACATTAAGCACTATAAAGATTTGATATGATAAATAAATACTAAGTAAATTGAATTAAAGTACACTAATTTTGTTTCAATAATTTATTTACTTGGTGAGAAATTATATACTTTATATGACACTGGAGACGAAATAATGTGAGCAAAATAAACAAAAGGCATTAGAAGTTCATTATAATTCAAAATATTATAATGGACATTTCCACTCAAATTAATCTCTCGCCAAGTAAATAAATTATTGAAACAAAATAAGTGTACTTTAATTCAATTTACTTAGCATTTATTTATCATATCAAATCTTTATAGTGCTTAAAGACTGTTTTTTTTTTTTTTTTACTTAGGCGTTTTTACACGGAGTTCGACGAAGTGTTTTTGTTGTGATATAATATGTACAATTCAAAACTATAATATTAATAGTTCAATTAATTATTTTTTTTTTTTTTTTTTTTTTTTTTAATTTTTATTAGCTTTTTGTAAATACAATTATAGCTCAACAATTAATAGGTGATACGGGTACAATAAACGAGAGAGAATACAAAACAAAATATAATATTACAAAAATTAAATTCTAAAGCCAGCCTCCAGAATAAAGGTTATTATTAGATTAATGACAGTTTCAGAATTTGAATTGAGAATAGAATATAGATTAGGGGAG